>JAHPZR010046071.1:57500-90511 GCA_019787425.1 Platygyra sinensis
TTCATCAGCGCGGGGAAACCCATTAATTTTGACATACTTAATTACCTCCTTGACAGATATGTAACAGGCTAATCACCAAGGGGCGGAACGGTACATTGAAAACAATGTCTACAGGCTCCCCCGCGTCCCACTCGCTTCGCTCGCGAAGTCACGACGTTCCGACTCCCACTCGCTCGCCGAATTTTTTTCCGACCTCGCTGGGAGCCTGTTCGCAGGCTACTCTTTTCGCTCGTCTTCCGACGCCCGCGCTACGTACGGCTCTCAGCTTCGCATATTACGCTGGCACGCAGATGTTGTTTCGAGTTCTTCCTTCCGTGTTTCCCTACGGACTTTCGAGCAAGAGGGAGACTGCTCGCAGTCTAGTATCAAACTAGTATACCTGCCAACTTTTTCTGAGATATAGGCGTGAGATTTTTATCCTGGGAGTGCTCAGATTTTTGAAGACGACACGATCATTTCCGAAGATTCCCGAAGAATTCCGAAGTCTTCCGAAGACGTTCGAAGTCTTCCGAAGACGTCCGAAGTCTACCGAAGTTGAAGTTATTGCGAAAACGCTTAGCCACAAGGACCGACGTTAGTTGATAACATCAGCGCTATAGTTCGCTCCCAGTGCTTTTCACTTCAAAAATCGCGAGGTAAGGTATTGTCATTTATTCATTTCACACACGGTTTTCGTTCCTTACATGCGTCTGAGTTAACATATTTTTGAGAGTTGTCAGGTATAAACTAGCACAACAGAGTGGTTTGATTTTCTTCCAGAATGCACTTCGTGAGAGTATTATGTAAAGAATATCAGGTGAAAGAATGAGTTAACCAGAATGTGTTGGTTTAATTAACTTAGTTGATTCTTTGGATCATATTTATGATAAGATGCCTAAGTTACTTGAACAGTATGAGTGATATACTTTATAGGCTCGATTTCCGGCGCTCTCTCGTGTCTGGTCTACCCTCAGCGAGAAGAACGGCACAACGCCGTGAGTGGCAAACCATGTCTGCATTATCAAATAAACTATGTAGGTAGGCAGGCAGGCAGGCAGGCAGGTATGTAATTCATAATAGCTTACTTTGGAAAAGAGTGATAGCCTGGGGACGAGGTCTCGCCGCAAGCGCTTATGGGATTATTTGGGGGGACGCAGGTCAAAACAAATATGGCGGAATTTAGTGCGGAATGTCATAGCGTGGATTGTAGTGGTAACAGCGTGGTCTTAACAGAACTAGAGATACCAATAAGATCGAAGTTATTGTTTTAGACGATCAAAAGTCAATAGAATTGAGAAGAATTCGAACGACGTGTGCCGCCGTTTACTTATACGATGTTGTAAATAAATACTCGTGAATGCGGACATGGCCAAATGAGAAACAAATGGTTGAGAAATAGAAGAAATGACATCACACAAGGCCGGGAATTCTGCAGTCTTTAATATCGCCTTCGAAAGGGAAGGGAAAAAAAGAAGTTAATACAACACGGGGTATTCGTATTTGGTCACCCATCCTCGTACGAGCCCCAACCAACAGGGCTTAACTTTGTTGAGCGGACGAGACCTGGTGCTGTCCTTGTGGTATAGTGACTCCGAATGCATTTTTTGTTCTAAATTTCTAGGATGAGAAAAGGTAACAAAGAGAAAAAATCACTGATATTGGCTGGGAAAATAAAGAGCGTAAAAATAAGAGGAATGAAAATGAGAATTATTACTTGCTTTGGTGATCGGACAAGAAGCAGGGGTTAAGAATAGTCACTTTAATTCTTTATTATTGTCACGGTCTCTCGGACGAGGATAACTCGGTCTCTCGGACCGATAACTTCATGAATATTTTCAACGGCGTTACATCTCTTGTATTCTTTTACCGTTGCGTTTTTGCACTATTTCTTCATAATGCCAGTGGGCTTTAACTTAAACTTAACCTACGGATTAAAACCTCAAGGAGGGGCGGGGGGAAAAGGGGTAAATAGGTTTTCGGATCGACGCAGATTGGCGGAATTTGAAAACACAGTGGATCGTGGATCAGCTGTAATTTTTGACGCGGATTCCGGATTGTGCCCGTCTTATGTTCGGATCTTGGGTCCTAAACGAAACTTGGATCATAGATCTTTCTTCAGCCTTGGTCGGAATGTTTAAATGAGTTCATCCAAATTATTTCTTTTTTCGAAAGAAGTTCATTTAAACCCAGGCGTGAGACTGTTATTAGATTTGTATTGTGTTGCAGTCATCAAGCATGTTTCCTTCTTTACATTTGGGTGAAATTAACAGTGGCATTCACACGTACCAGTTTACCTTTGAACCTTTACGCTTCTGTTTACGAGTGTGGTTGTGGTTTCGGATTTGAACAAAAATTTTGGCGGATCGACGGATCTGGCGAAAAAAAAACATGGATCGGAGGTTCTGCATACCCCTATTCACCCCATTTCTCAAGTCAGTAGCATCAAAATTGTCACTGTTTACAGACGGTCCATTTTCTAAGTTGAGAGTCACTATACCACGTCTCGTCCGCTCAGCAAAGTTCAGCCCTGTCAGCTTCTGGTGGGCGGAAAAGTTATCTGATTACAACCTACTATTTTTTTTTAAAAAATTTTGCTTTTCCAACCTATTTTGTTTCACATCATTGCTGCGGAAGAACGCTGTATGCATGAATGTTGTTTTCTATGGAAGAGTTCGTTTTTTGAGTAGAGCAGCGCCGTTCGACTGTGGTTTAGCAAACTGGTCACGCATGTCAAGATCTGTCAAAGGCGACATCTCCTGCCTTGCAAATTGTCACGTATGTTTGGCTAGTCGACTTTAGCTCTTTTAAAAAATAATTTTGCTTAATAACTTCGCCAGAAACTGTTGTCGCTCTCCTTATAAAACGTAGCACTTCTATTTGCCTGACTGTTGTCTCTTGAGCTCAACGTTTAGCTTGATCTGACTCTTTGTTGACTTTATTATCGGACTATCCGGAACCGAAAGATTCATACATGTTGGCTGAAAAATGAACACATCTTGGCCATAGCCCATTGCAGAAACATGAGAGCACTGGGGCGAGTTTCTTATATTGATTGGATTGAAAATCTTTTAAGAAATGTTAAATGTCAAAACATTTCAACCGAAAGGTTAATGAATGAAAAGCTACCCAACCTAGTTTAAGAGTTTTCAGCCGAAAATTGTCCAAATGGGAGCCTTGCAAAAGTTGCAAAATTCCATACAAACCCTTATAATTTTGTCGCCTGTCTACCCAATCCATACAAACTCTCTATTTTGGGTGATATTTGAAGAGCTACCATTTTGCCATTTTCCTCCTCCAAATACTTCTATTCGTGGTTAAGACTCTCAAATTTAGTTGACGTTTCATTTGAATATCTTAGTTTTTCAAACAAACGGAAAACAACCATACTCTTTCCCAGTCCTCTCACGTTTCTGCAATGGCCTATTGACAAACCTTTCTTGCGTTCCTCGTTGTGAATTTTTAAACTTTCGATCTTACTTGTCTCTGAAGTTCTCTCGTATGCCATTTATTAATTCCACATCGTGTGCCATCACGGACCGCAATCCAAAGTACGAGATGATTTATGGCCGACACAAATCTGCGGGCGGTTATCTCATTGGTTAAGACTAACAAGTCCAGCCGTGCCTTCGGGGGAGGAGCACGGGCTCATTTCCCGAACAGCGGCTGGTAATCGAGCCAAAATAGTTTACAAAAAAATATAAAATTTCAGTTCATACAATAAAATTTAATAATAGTTTCCTTACACACAGTGGAATTGTATAAGAATTTTTATACCCTTGGTAAAGGTAGTTAAAGTGTGCATTGGGGCCAAGTGGCCCATCAGGCCGGAGCTTATTCCGGTTTCTGTAGTATGAAGCGACTGGGAGTATTTGTACTCCCCCCTGGATGGGATGCTAGTCTATCGCAGGGTTACCCCCAGCATTAAATTCACCGGTACCCATTTATACACCTGGGTGCAGAGAGGCACCGTGAGAGTAAAGTGTCTTGCCCAAGAACACAACACAATGTCCCCGGCCAGGACTCGAACCCCGACCGCTCGCTCCGGAGTCGAGCGCGCTAACCATGAGGCCACTGTGCCTCCCTTTTATACCCTTGTGAAGGGATAAAATGGAAGCGGGGCAGATTTAGTGAGAGCTATTACTAGTTTACTTCGTTGCAACAAACACAAACTTTTTGTTTACATTTTTATTGATTAATATTCTGCTATACGGTTACAACATGTGAGTGGTGCCTTTATTTTTGAAATTTAAGTGTTTCGATTGAAAATGTCATCCACGCACGTAAACAGAAAGCCACAGCTATGGTTGCATGTCGATGAAGAAATCTCGAGAGGTGACAGCACAAGATTTCCAGTGTCAGGTTGGGAATCGAAATGTCAAAGATGCGGAGACAATAATAATGATCTATCTCAAGAATTTCATTCTTTCATCAAAAATACTAACCACTCGATAGAAAACCTGACTGATAATAGGTGAAGCTCGAGAGTTGGGATGGAAACCTTCTCCTTACAACATCAACCTCGCTTGAGAACCTAGTTACCAGTTCGAGTTAGAGTGTGGTCGATGTGGGGAAAAAAGTCAACTTGAAGAGTAGCATTCCTGTCGTTAAAGCTACAACTCGCCCAAGATCTGCAATAAGTAATTTCGTTGCTCTTTCATTTCTTGTCAATGGGCAATATTTCAAAGATTACCACAAAATTCTCGGGACTAGCACTCTCAGTCTGGATTACGTCAGTTCCACTCAGTAGATCCATATTGTTGAACGGATTGCACCGTTCGTAAAAAGGACCGCCAACTGCAGCGTGCAAGAAGCAAGAACTGAAGCAGTTTGACATGGAGACAAGTCATTGCATATCCAGTTCGACGGCTTTTATCTCACCCGCGGCCACTATTCCAACAAGATCTTATAGATCTTATAACCGCGCTTTGAAATTTACCTGTTTGAGTCTTAGCACTATGTGTGGTAGCCATTAACGGGATATTTGATCACTTCATACATCACTTCACAGTCAGCGTTTCTGATTACATTCTTTGCATAGCGTGGGTTTGGCGTGATTTGTAATCGGAGATTTTTGTTTACCTCGAAGGAAAAACATAGGCACGCAAGGCGTGCAAGAGTTATTTTTTTTAGGGTGCGTTCGTTTGGGATATTCTGGAATAAGAATATATTCCGGAATATATTCCGGCTATTCTGCTCCCAGAAGCAGAATAGCCGGAATGGAAATCCAGGTATTCTAGAATGAGAATGCCTCCCAAACAAACGCTTACTCGCATTATTCCAATTATGCTCATTCCGGATTGATCCCAAACGAACGTGCCCTTAATTAAAAGGTTTTGAAAATGGGAGCATTTAAGCGACTCTTTACAGTGATAATTTAGTTAATTTGAAAAGTTTTTTGGGTACAATGTACAGCAAGAAAGAAACTGAGAATCTGATGTACATACGATCTTACATCGCTAAGGTAAGTTGTCATTTTTAGTTGTCGCAAGAGGGTATAGATAAAATGTAGGCACGCTAAGCGTGTAGGAGTTTTTTGTTGGAATAAATGGACTGGTGGAAGGGGTGGGGGGGGGAGGGAGAATGGGTGACATTTTTTCTAGAGGTTTTTGAGTTCTTGCGCAAAAAAGGGCTGTAAATGTTTTTTTGTAGAGGGGCAAGCCATGTATGTGTACTGTGTGCTTCCATAATGAAACATGGAGTATTGACAGATGATGATTTAATACCTATGTTATTTTTGTGGATGGAATAACAGAAATATAGTACATATAGGTCAAAACTGTTGTAAGTAAGGTATGGGTTAGAGACGACAAGAAAGATCGTAGATCTTATAACTGCGCTTTTATATTATTGCATCATCGTTCATCTCTATGATGACGTCATGGTTAATAATCACCCGAACATCTACCCTCACGTTTCTTATCTGCAAGCAGTCTTGTTGATTCACTGATGACTATAGCCAAGCAATCAACTGATCAATCTGTAGCACAACAACTGACAACAACGACTAGACACAAACTGTTTAAGCCTCTTATTGCACCATCCATAACATACCCGATGCGCCGACTAAGAAGAATTTTTTTCACAACAAAATAACTCAAAAATAGCAAGAAAGAGAAATAAGCTCTCTGACTCGTTTAAGCCTAATTTACTGATTAATTTGTAGTTTAACTTGCAATTAGTGCCAGTGTGAAAAACAAAAGTGTTAAGTTACCATTTGTAACTAAAAATAACAATATCTCGTTTTCGTTGTTGAAACATTTCATGAGGACAAGTGGTGATGATTCGTCCGCTCTAATTGAATTTACTCCCTTGTGAAAAACAGAAGTGTCAAGTTACAATTTCTAACTAAAAATAGCAAACATCTCGGGGAAACAAGTGCTCACGAATCATCACCTCTAATTGAATTTACTCCCTTGTGAAAAACAAGGGTGTCAAATTACCCTTTGTAACTAAAAATAAAGATATCTCGTTACATTTGCATACAAGAACAAAACAATTGTCACTTCCACTTATTTTGTAAACGTTAAAACTGTTTCAAATCTAAATAGTCTCGTCTCCTCTAAAATATGTCCTTTGAACTAGAAGCGACGATTCGTGACCTCTAATTGAATTTACTCGTTGTGAAAAACAAAAGTATCAAGTTACCCTTTGTAACCTGAAATAAAATATCTCTTCCCTGTTGTTTACTACTGACTCATGAACTACTTCAAAACGCAAAGCTCTGACGATATGTTATAGATGAAACTTAATCTTTTCTCGTCAATGTTATCAGGGTTTTCGCTTTATCACATTAATAGCCAGCACGACGAATTGTAGTAGAAGAAAAAGAAAATTTCTTGTTAAGATAACTTAAGTGAGGTAAATGAAGTCTTGGGAGTTCTATGATTGAATTAAGTGCCAGGACTTTGGTGATTGAATGATAAAGACTTACAAGCATGTTGCCGGTTTGTGATTTTTAGTCCGGTTTGGAGGGGATTGTGACAGTTACATAATATACATCGGGTTGTTTCAGTGTAATGGCGGCTAGTTTTGAACGAGTAGAGGCCTTCTCATCCCAGTGGTAGACAAGAACCATTATAAAAGTAAAATCGTCACAGAATAATTTCTTTTTGTTCTGTTGACGAAATTAACCGTTGTCTCTTCGCTTTTCTCGTTGAAACTTATCATTGAAACTGATCAATGGATGCTGAAATTAACGACTCGCTCTCAGTCGACTCTGCAGCAATATTTAGGTTTCACTACAACACGCAAACGATTCGAACCTCGTCACAACCTCTTCACATTCTCTCTACTGCATTCCGCCCCCTTAAATACAATTGTTCCTAACATAGAAGCCACATCAACATTAGTAGTAGAGCGGCTAACACTCATTTAATTCAAAACCTTACATAATGGGAAAAGCTCACCCTTCATCGCATGCTCGCAGTTATACATGATCCCAAACACTATGTTTCTTTTACTGATTATCCAATTGCTAATGACTATCAAACCCGCCCACAAAATCCTCAGCCTAACCCACAGAAAATGCCGAGGTAAATGCAATATATGAATACTTCCTCCTCTTTTACAGAAGAATAAATATGGCCGTTCTCAACTGTTTCGGGATCAAATCTTCTCACATACCATTTATATTTACAACAAGGAATTTGATTGGTGTTTAATAGTAGATCCAATCTGATTGGTGTGACATACATACATCTCTCACTGATCCAATGATCCACTGATCCACTGATCTACTCACTGAACCACCCGTCCATAACATACCCGACGCGCCGACTAAGAGGTATTTTTTTTTTACAAAAAAATAACTCAAATAAACCGGAAAAGGTCCTTTCATTGACCTTTCAAACGAATATAAATTTACATATGTTCCGAGATGAGTCCGTAGTGAAAAAGGGTTTTTGACGAGCGCTGGGGTTTCATTTTTCCCCGAGAAACTCCTGAGACCAATGAGTTAATTAATGATCCATCGCTTCGTAAACACGATCTTATTCTCTTCGAATCCAACGCTTAGATAAAACCAAAAGAAAATATATTTCACATGCTATAAAAAAAACAATATCCGTAACATTTTCCGTGTATTAATGTTTCAGCAGTTTTTGAACATCAAAGGTTGCGTGATTCAATGTCTGACCGAGCGGAAGTTTGGCACTGGTCACCGACAAAAGAAAATAAATACCGTGCAGAGCAAGAACCGCTCGGCCCATAGGCCGCGCGGTTAATAACAGCTCCGCTACCGTCCACGATGGGAAGACTGGCAACAATGCTTAGGCACCAGGCTGCTGATATTCGCTCACCACTTCCGGTGCCGCAAAAAAAGAACTTTTCTCCTCGAGAGATAATTGGCGTTTCCAAAAACTTACGCAAAGAAAAGGAAACTCCCCCTTCTCCCCAATTTTTTGCTCAGCCAAGGCGTGCTCCTTCGCTCACACGCTTTTTGGATCGATAGGCCTACTGAACAGATTTAAACAGCTGTGACATTCAAAGGTAAAATATAAATACATTTCTTACAAGGCTTCATCCCCGCAGTCGCGGTCTTCATTGCTAAAATTCCCTAAATTCTGGAGAGTGACGGGCGTAACTTTCTGTTTTATTTTACAAGTAAGCAATGCCTTTTGAACGAAAGCCTATTGTATGAATTCAAGCTGTTCACTCAAATTTATGAAATGCCTATGTCTTCTCTCCTTCGAGGATTAACGCGGTTGAAAAATAAGTTTGAAAACAAAGACTCGTAAAAAAACCCTTACATGTATGTATGTACGTACGGTTATTCTTCAGCCAGTTATCTAAAAGAGATTCCATAAGGTGAACATTGGGTGCTATCGTACTCTTGCTGCTAAAATTCAGTCGGCCTTTTACGAACACAATTGTTTTCATTGCATTATATTTAAGGACGTTCGTGCTAATTGTTTCTGCGCTCCTTACTGCGCAGGCAAATTCACAGGCTACGTCATGCCGGTTTTTTTTCCATTATTGTATTTCCCAATTTTCTTAGCCACTATGGTTATTATAGGCAGCTAATACCTTATTTATAAGTTTCAACTATGTATTACTTTTATCTTTTATTTCTTTATGGTATAAATGAATGCAGTTGTTGTTGTTGTTGTTACATGAGCGTGCGCGTTAAGTCATAAAATAAACAAATGATAGGACTGATAGCCATTGCTAGAGCTTTGCCTGGATTTAACGATCTTGGACGTTCGGTGATCCCAATTTTTCTTTCGATGGATCATTTTCTCTACTGATTTTCAACGTTTAGGGAAAAAAAATTGAAGAAAATCTATTGACTGGAAGTTTGAATTTTTGGCAAAATGCACCATCGAATTCCGTTCTTATTAGCTCTTCATGCATCTGTGCAGCGGTTTCAAATGCCTCTTAAAGGGTAAAATTTTTTGATAACGTTAAAAACATTTGGAATTACTTACGCAACAGAACCACTTCTACAAAATTTGACTAAGATCGTTTGCCTCCGTTGACTCACCTTCAGTATCTTTAACTATAAACTCCTGTAGACCATGCTCAAATATATGGGACAATTTTTCGAAATCAGCATAGTTTACCACACGCTTTATCTCTGAAACGAAGACGGTGATCCCCAAATTTTTGTTTTGCATTTCTGGCACAAGTAACTCATTATCTGCTTGCAGGAAAAAATTGTAAAAAATTCTATCGACTGGAAAATTTTCGCGCGGACGTTCACACGAAAATTTTTTTCTGATAGTGACATGACAATTTGATAGTGAAATGACAATTTCGAAAAATTGTCCCATATAATTGAGCACGGTCTACAGAGGTTTATAGTTAAAAATATCGAAGGTGAGTCAACGGAGGCAAACGATCTTAGTCATACTTTGTAGAAGTGGGTCTGTTGCATAAATAATTGCAAACGTTACTAACGTTTTCACAAAATTCACCCCTTTAAGAGGTGTTTGAAACGCCGCACAGATGCACGAAGAGCTAATAAGAATGGAATTCGATGGTGCATTTTGCCAAAAATTCAAACTTCTAGTCAATAGATTTTCTTCACTTTTTCCCTAAACTTAGAAAATCAGGAGAGAAAATGATCTATCGAAAGAAAAATAGGGGTCACCGAACGTCCAAGATCGTTAAGTCCAGGCAAAGCTCTAGCAATGGCCATCTGTCCGTCCTATCATTTGTTTATTTTATGATGGATTATAAAACGACTGGATTGGTAACTTGATGACGCGACCGCCGCAACCTAGTGGAAATTTGTGACGTCACGAAAAATGCTATTTGCTCAGTCGGCCATAATTCATCCCTGTGATCGCAGTGCAAAAGTAATTGTCCACAAGTTCTTGCCTTCATATTAACAAAAGCCGATGCCTCCATTGGCATAAAGGACGTCTGCTTGTTGGTTTTCTTGAAGATATATAATCGTAATTGTAAGAATCGAATCTTCCAGGTTTTTCAAATATTGATGTTTTGTAATTGCATTTTTTTGGTTTTCTTTCTCACAAAATGACATGGAGTGTTGGGAAACAGGCAGAGCGATGTACATGACATTAACAGAAGGAGCATGCCTTTCTAAAGCTGACCTTTCAACTTTTCTTTTCGACATAATTCTTTACTTGCTCAACACATTTAGTTGAAATTCACGAGAATGGCATCCGGAAGCACAGATGTCTTCAAATTCTGTCAGTATGCATTTATAATATATAGCAAGCTTTGTGTTGATATTAGTTGACCCATTCACTCACAAGATTTCCATATGAATTCTTTGTTGCCACATATTTCTCATTTTGTTAGCTTTGATAATTTGGTGTTAAAAGAACAATCTCCTTTACATGTGATTGATATTTTTCCTCTTTCTCATTTAATACCTGTTTGCTTGACAATAATAGATATTGTGAGCAGAAAAGACTCACACATGAGGAGTTCAAGAACAAAACAAGGGAACTTACATCCTGTGAACGTTTTTGCACTTTAACATTATTCTCTCATCAGTCAAGAATAAAAATAGATTAGAAATGACTGGTTCGTAGTCCACCCCCGGAAAGTTTAAATTTTTAAGACTCAACCTCAACAGTGTTGATAGATGACTATCATAAAATGCTACTGGACATTATTGACTGCTTATTTTGCTACCAAAGAGGTTTTCAGACAACCCTGGCCAGAACTCTTGGGACAAAGAGGCAATAAACCCGTAAAAATGACGTATTTTCTCTTTCCCCCTCCCCCCGATGCAATGTTGATGTCAGGCATTCAAGTCAATTTCGGTAGACTCAACATTGCTTAGGGGAGGGGGGACAAAAGAAATGCTTTACTAAAACAACATTGCCAGCCATTTTTAAGAGGTGGATTCAGAGTTTGTTTAACAAAGTGCATTTTCTCTCTTAATTTTCATAACTGCCCCATGATGTTTTGACCAGGGTTGTAGCTCTGGTAAAAGCTAAGGGTTCCAGGGTCCCAGCGGCACATCCCCACCCAGAAATTCCTGAAGTACCTCCCCTGGGAGTCCAGCGAGGTGTTAAATTATCTTCCTGGTTTTCATTTAATGTCATTGCTCTATTCACATTTCCATCCTCCAAGATCCAGGGATGATTAGTCAGTGCGCACTGACTAATCATCCCTGGATCATGGAGGATGGAAATGTGAATAGAGCAAGGACATAAAATGAAAAAAGTTACATAAAAGTTTTAAAAGGTTTGATCATGCACATATCTTTGTTAATGTCTCCTTCTACCATGATTATCAACTGCCTATAACTAAAGCTCGTACAGCCCCATCATATGAGATTAAATACTTCCATCTTCATCTTCTGAATCCATAAACTAAGTGCACTAATTTCTTTGTGAAAGGTGTTTTCATCTAATTTTGGAAAACAAACTTTCTAGATTGGTGACAGCTTTTTCAATACTGGACTCATAAAGAAAATATAAATGTCTTGGCATGATGTCATTGTACATATTATTTTGGTGTGGAATTTCAATCAGCACATGAATGAGTGAATGAGACTGCCAAAACTTTGAGGAATCAAAACAGGATGAGAATTCTAGGGAACCAATGTTGATTTCACTATTTTTATACACACAGTTTAAGATCAACATTTGGATAGAATGTTTTGAATGTATTCAGTCTACTCAATGGACCAGTTGACTTGTGGTACAGTGTTGCTAGCTGTCTGAGTCAAGGCCCTCTTTCATCAGGTCTGGGTTTATATGCCTTACTGTTGCAACAAGTTCTAAAACACATTCCTTATAATGATTGCATAATAAACTAAGGTAACATATGGTGGAACAGAGAATTAACTCTGAAGTGTAAATTAAAGTGCTTATTGAACCCATGAATAACCCACTGGGCGTTGGCCCTAGTAAAGAGAATCAGGGAACCACACGAGGTAAAGAAAAAATCTTTTGACCTCGGTGGGAATGAAACCATGACCTCCGGATTAGATCTACCGTTACTCTGCCAACTGAGCTACGAGGTTCTATGTACTTTAAAAAGTTAATGGAAAAGGTGAGTTTTTCTGGGTCAAGGATTCCTTAATTTCGCGCTGTGAATGAATAATATCTGCTCACACTAGTTTGTACAATAGACTTTCTGAAAAGTCCTTCGTCTTGTTTATTCAGTACCCGCCGGACAAAGGACTTTTCCTACTTGATTGGCGCCAATTTTAGCGACCCAAAAACGGGTCGCTGCGCTTTAACCAATCAGAGGTCCCCTAGATATCCCTTGGGGACCGAATTGTCAAACTATGCTCAACGAAATGTGACTTGCGGTTAGACCCATTAAGAAGCTTCAAAGGCCCCGCGCACGGAACATCATACTACTGCATGACTACCAGAGAAAACAGTGGAAGCATATCTGTCTGTAAGAAACGTGTTTGTTTCTGCGCTAGCCGGTGCTGGGAAAAGTTCGACTTTTGAGCCAGCTAGAATCTTACGAACTACAGTTTCGTGTTTGACTGCGCAACTTCGGCACAAAATGTTTGTCAAAAGTGAACCGTCGCCACTATATAGCTCCTTTCCAGTGATCAATTCGAAATTCAAACAAAGCTTTGGTCAATTTTCGCTTAAAATCTTTCTTTGTAATCACTTCAGTACAGAGTAAACAAATTTGCTCTTTCGATCGACGCAGGAGAAACGTGCACACACTCGATTATTTTGGTCGATCGGCTTCCAGATGCAATCTGAGACACCAGATGCAAGTCACGCCCACTCCTTCATTTCTGGCGCGAAATGGCAAATGAAAACCCTTCAAACGAGGACAAGTCGACCTCCATCGCGACTCGCTCGGCCGCTTCGCCGCCATATTCCACCCTGAAATTCATGAGGTTCGACTGTGTGGCAAGTCTAGTTGTACAAGTTTTTTTGCAGTTGTTCTGTAGAGAAAAGTTTTGTAAGAACTTTTTACTCTGGTATCGATTTAATTTTGCACGAGTTTACCAAACAATGCTTAACCGTAGCCAAAACCTGTTTTTGACAGTTTCTTATTGTTTCTACTTGTTTGGCGAGTTTGCAGAAGTTTTTGAAAGGCAACTCTGACACGTACAAGTAGCTCATTTGGAATAGTGCAGCGTGCACTTTTAATTCCGAGTCAGTGTTTTCAATAAATTTGTCGACAAATCTTGACAAAGATTTGTTTCGTTGTCTTTTGTGCTGAGGATGTACAAAATTTTTCACCAACGCCAAACGGCTACTAACATTGTGTGTTTCTTTCACATAGTGAAACTTTACACTGCGAAAATAAAATAGACAAGGAGTTTTGATAACTCAAACCAACAAGATCGAAATCTTCCGAGTTGATTAAGCGCCATGATCGTAACTTGGCTGAATATTTCTGCTGCATTCATATATTTTTCAGCTAAGCTTTTTATAATTAGAGATATCATAAAAGTTCGATGTATTTTATCACACTAAAATGGGGAAGTCCAATTTAGCATGTTTTACTGACTGTACAAAACAAGCATCGGCAGGCGCTCTTATTAATCGACAACAGACAATATATTGGATTTTTACACAAACAATGATAATCTTGTAGAAAATCCCATATAAACCCTTATAATTTGATGCCATATTGGCTGTTCCGAAATTCATCAGGGAACTGGGGCGAGTTTCAAATTTTAACTAATCATAAACTGACACCACCACATGAAAGATCATGTTGAGATTGGTCATTGACCAAGTATGATGCTTTTAGGGTGAACAGATACCAAGTTATGGACCTTGAAATACTGGTTCAAAATCCATACAAACGTCTCTAATTTTGACAAAGCTCCCCAAAACCATATAAACTCTTAAAATTTTTATCAGTTTGTGACAACGCTGTAAAATCCCGTCATCTACCTACTATTTGAAAGAAGCTGAGATGAAAACTGCTATGTTTGCCCATTTTAAAGAGTATCACGGAAATCGTAAAAAAATTTTAGAGTTTATATGATTTGGGGGACGCTGTTTCAAAATTAGAGACGTTTGTATGGATTTTGAACTATATTTCAAGGTCCATAACTAATGGTCTCTGTTCACCCGAAAAAGCATCATACTTGGTCGAATGGCCAATCTCAACATGATCTTTCATGTGGTGGTGTCAGTTCATCGATTTGTTAAAAAATTTGAAACTCGTCTCAGTTCACTGCTGAATTTCGGAACGGCCTATTGTGTTCCTTTTGTGGTTCATAGAGAGAGCTTGGGCTGCCTGTGATATGGGTCCTTGTAGGGAGCGTATATATGGATATTCATGAAGAAGATTGGTTCATGCTTAGCGGGCGTATACCTACTTATGGATGCACGCAGAAGTTTGGAGAGCACAAAAGAAGCATAAGAGGTGCTCGAGGCAATAGCCGAGAGCAACTCTAGCTTCTTGAGTGCTCTCCAACTTCCCAACTCGATATACGCACAGCTAAAAGCATGAACCAATTCTTTTATAACATGGCGACAACAATTTGGGCACTAAAACATGTTTTATTTCTGATTGACTACAATAAGTTGTCACGATGCACAGTGAAGGAAGAACAAAGGTCTTTATTATCCTAACATGCCACAATCAGTTAAGCTACAGTTGAATGAAAACGCTTGACCGGTCTCAAAAATTGGCAATGAAAAATTTGCTCCTTCGAATAAATTATAATGAAAACGTAGGCAAACGAAGTAAAAATACTCAATGAAAATGTAGACAAACAAAGTCAAATACTCACGTTGAAGTAAAAATCTTTGCCAGGCAAAAGTCAAAGGCTCGAAGTAGGTTTGTATTGTTCAGAATAATCTTCACATTGCCGGAACTTACACTACAGGAACTTGCACATAACTTGACGGAAATTTTGCAGCTTTTTAAAAACTGCACACATCATTTCATTGAGCACAGCTGTGCGCACATAAATGTTATTGGCCGGCTGGGAGGTCCATACTGGGAAAACTGTGACCAAGGCCTTAAAAATGCTGCCCTGGGCCTGCGGAAGTGGGCAGCATATGGACCGAAACTAAGCCGGCCAATAACATTTTTATCTTTTTTTTTTCTTGCCATAAAACTGGCTTACAAGTGGGTTTGTTTACGCAACTTTGTTGTAATAGATCTGTCGAGTGAAAAAAATATGCCAAAAATAGTAAAGCACTATTCATGGTGATGTTTTTTTAACAAGTAATGCCAAGCTGTTTTGTAGAACAGCTCTTTCTACTGGCTATATAAGCTATATAAGCTCAAACAAACTGATCACTTAGTGTTCTGTTGTACAGCGCAGTTAGTGCTTGTTGTAAACTATGGTAAATTTTTTCCCTCCCTCCCTCCCTTTGGAGACGGGGTTGGTCATTTATTGCAATCTATTTAAACAAAGGGTCACTCCTACGTGTTTGGTTACGTCTGCGAAGTGACTTCCCCCAAGCTTGTGACCTCGTTGCCTTTGAATATTGCCTGCTAACCGTTACTCTTGTCCGATCCAGCACGTGCTGTTTTGCATTCAGCTCATAGTGTTGGGGAGATAAGTGAGGTTGTTTGTCACTCAATAACTGGAAGTTGCACAGGCTAACCTAACGCAAGGCAAGTGCTCCCCCATTAACGCCAACTTGAGTTGTTCATTGTCTTTTTCAGTACGCCCGCATGTTAAATAAACATGTGACGCAGTTGGTGGGTTTTTGTTAAGGAACAGTGACATTAAGTGCATTTAGTTCCCCAGTTGAGGTCTCCAATTAATTGCCGTTTCCTGGTGTGAAATTTTGCGCAAAGTTGTACTACAAAAAAAGTTTTTGTCAATCATTGCGAATCCGTCAACTGAATTAGACTTTTACGGTAAATGAGTTGCAGATAGAGAGGAAATTTGTAAGTGTACTCCACACAATTCTCTCAAATACACCAACAATTAGAAGGGAAAACATGAAGGAATTGACTCAGTTTTACTTAAAATTGGTACAGAGAGACACAGGATTACGCGCCATTACAGTGCCAAGCAAGAAACAGCCAAACAACTTCAAAGAATCTAATTGAATTTACTTACAGTAACTTTCCTTGCCATCTAAAGGTGAATAGAGATAAACTTGCATTGATTAATCGTCTATGGAAGTGTTAAAAAGGCGAAAGATTGACAATAAACCGCTAATTCATTCACAAGAATAGATGAACGCAATGGATTCTGCCCGCTGTAACGGTCCATATGAGAAAATTCCACCCGCTCCAGGAACCAATCAGATTGCAGGATTTGTTGAATTCCGCCAGCTCACGAGCCGAAAAAAAAGATAAATAAAGATTTATTCATGATGGCGCAATAGGAATTAGACAGGACTAGCGCACACTATGTTATAAATTTGACATGTCCCCACACTTGTAGTTTACGCAAAATATGGCCATTTCAAAGTGTGTACGTATATACCGGTAAGCGATCTAGATGGTCGTGTATACATGGCTTCAAGCCCTTATATAACGTATGTTGCAGCCCGGGGGCTACATGTGAAGACAAGTATTTCTTTACCACGGGTAGGTGAGGTACCTCACCTCTTTGGGGTTGTCCCGCTTCCGTGTGAAACAGGCCCTTAGTGTTTAGTACTTTAGTGGACATCAGCCCCTAAAACATCCCATAGTACACTTTGCAATCAAAATTGACAATTATAAATTAATTATTACCCGTCAAAAATGTCGTACTTCTCCTCTCCAGTCACGATTCCATCATCATGGAGGGCGCAGGGACACCATCGACGGCAAGAATTTCACGACGTATGGAAGTAATCTTGAAAAACACGGAGGTTCTGTAAACCAATCAAAACATTGACTGAACTAGACTAATAACGATTATGCAATGTTCTATGATTCATCAACACAGAAAAAGAATCTGTGTCCTTAATATGTAAATTTGTGCAGTTCCGGAAAATAAGTCTACAGAGAGCATTTCTCAGAGGGAATTTCTCACTTCCCAGATTTCTACCTCACAAGAAGGTACTGTTTTCAAGTTAACCCATCCACTTATAACGTATAACATGCATTCACTCCCACCTACAATTCATGGATTTTGTGTGACCAGCCTTTGCCAATTTGTGAGTTTATTATCCTAGTGACTCAAGAGTGTCTATTTTCTCGAACTACACTTAAGGTCATTCACTGAAATAGAACATGCAATGAGATTTTGTCAAATGTTGCCTGATTGTTCTATTATAGAAACGTAAATTTGAAATAAAATGAGGGGTCCACATGTTCCTTTAGGAGCAACAGCACCTTGTTTATACCCCATGAATCCTTACAATAGTAGAGTTAAACAAGCATTGTAAAACGCAGTTAATGGACCATGACATGTTAAGCCTTTAGTTCTACTGTCATGTTACTTTGTTTACACTGTGGAACACATACGAGACATAAATGTACATTCATACTCTCTGGCTTTCTAGACATGAATGCACATTCATACTTCGGAAAATACAGTGGCATTTCTGTGTCCATGTTGCAATACTGGCCGCTACATTTATATCATTTGTTTTTGATGGCTAAAAGTAACAACTAGCTCTATTCATGTCTCACTTAACATTGAATAAGCTTCTCATATTCCATGGTACATTAATCACCATTGGTTTAGTTCTAGTACACATGTCGGCTACACAGGTCCCATCAAACTCAGGGTGTCTGATAATCACCTTTCCGCTAATCAGCTACCCGATGTCGTTACGTTGAACCTTTGTAAGGAAATTAGCTTGGGTCAGGTAGCAGGACCCTTTAGTTCCTCTCCCCTCCCCAATCTACAGTGTCACCCTGTGGGCATGGTACCTAAGAAACATTCCTTGGAATGGCACACAATTTACTCTTTGTCCTACCCAAGGATTCTTATGCTCTCCAGAATGTTAGGGTAGACAATGCCGTTCGTATCTTGAAGTCCCTGGTTCTGGGTTCATTTATGGCTAAGACTGATCTTAAATCGGCCTTTCGTCTTTTCCCCGTTCACCCAGAGGATTGGCACCTATTAGGTATTTACTGGCAACAACCCTATGTCAACCTGTACCTCCCTTTTGGGCTTCATCTGGACCTGATCCTTCAATTAATTGTCAGTTTTAAAGTGCAATTATGGGCTAAGAGCACGTTCTCCATATCTTGGACGATTTCTTCATAGCTGAACTGTCCCGCTTCCAACACCTCTCCAGCTTTAGTAAATTACTTCGCTTTTCCATGTCTGCAAAGCACCAGTCATCACCTCTAAAAACTTGGGCCCCTCCCAAGCACACGAGTTTGTGGGTATTGAGCTTGATTCCACTAGTATGGAGGCCAGGCTTCCAGAGAACAAACTCCAACGCACCCAGGATTTACTCAATTCCTTTGCCAAACGCTGCTCCATGTGACTGGTCGAATTGCAATCACTTGTCGGTACTTTGCAATTCGCATGCTAGGCGGTAGTCCCTAGGAGAACACTTTTGCAATGCATGATAAACCTGACCAGGGGGGTACCCAGCTGCTTCCACCACATCTGGCTGAACAAAGAATTCTTCAAGGACCTGACCAAGGCTTTTCTCGCGGGGTGGAATGGGCGCTCTTTCTTTTTAGACACCACTGTCACACCTCCCAATTTGGAATTGTACACTGAAGCTTCTGGCTCCATTGGCTTTGGGGTTATTTCCATGGGCAATGGTTCCAGGGTAGATGGAGCCCCACACATGCAGTTACACAGGGATCAGGGTATAAGCATTCAATGGCAGGAACTTTTCCCCATAGTGGTGGCATGTGCTATCTGGTTTCCACACTTTTCTGCTAAATGCATTCAATTTTGGTGTGATGACGAATCCGTATTGGCTATCATAAATTCAGGCCACCCAAAAGCTCTGCGTATCATGGACCTTGTCAGATTCCTTGTTCTCGTATCTATGAAACATAACACAGGACTTTCAAAAATGGCGGGCCGCTCAGGCGGAGTGGTGACTAAAACATTAAATTGAGGCTAGAAAGGCCTCAAGTGTATCAATTATGGCCGCGACACTGTCAACTTCGGCAAATGTAGCTGTTCTCTCGGAAAATGATATTCCAGGAGCCTTGCTATGTGGACAGAAACCAAGTGAATTTAAAAATGAAGAACTAAAATTTTGGTTACATTGCAGAGGCAACCCTGCAAAAAGGTCTGAAAACCAAAGCGGAGCTTGTGAAAAGGTGAGAATACTTACTACGCGCTCTGTTTCTGTTTATGTTTGCCAACTTTTGACTTACCACAGAGATTTTATAGTTTACAATCATTCTTCTCTTTCCCTCAGGGTTGAACAGTACATCGAAACAGGGCGAGATAAAAATGTCGTGGATCCAGATCCGAGCGGGCTGTATACAAAGAGAAAACAGCAGCAGCATGGATCACAAATACAAGGTGACAAAACCAGGAGTTCTGTCGATTATCCTACAGATGACTGGAGTACTTCGCTAGCCAAATTGCCTGTGTTCACCAGAGGGGAAATGAACGAGTACATCGCAAGATCTGGAAAAAACTTTGGGAACAAAGATCACTCTGTGCCAACTACTCTTCGAAAAGCAAAGACATTTCTGGAAGACGAAGACCTCCACGAAATATTGGCAGCCAGTGATCAGAAGTGCTTTTATTTTAAGGCTAAATGCTATCATAGCTTTCGCAAAAACGATCCGCCACATCAACTGAAGCTTGCTTTGTGCACTATAAAGGGTGAAGACCTAGATTCTGGTTGCACCTGCATTGCTGGCAAAGTGGGCTTTTGTAACCAAATTTCAGCCTTGATGCTTAAAGTTTGGAAGTTCACTTTATTTGAATCAAAAACAACAAAGGATCTACAGGAAGAGAACGATGAAAATCCTGTTTAGGCGTGCACTTCGCAACTTCAGGGTGATGGAGAAAACACTGTACCTCAGCCTGTAATGGAAGTAATTGTAAAAAAAAAAAAAAAAAGCTGGATCCAAGCACATCACGTGGTGGTGTCAAGTGCCTTATTTATGAGGCACGAAAGCAGCCAGAATATGATGAAAAGAGTGAACATTCCTTAAGACTGAACTCGCAGGAATTGATTGCAACATGAGTTTTGCTCAAATGGCCCGGGGAGAACACTCAGTGCCTGAATTAACTGACACTAAATTTGGCAAGAGTCCTGTCCGTTCCTATTTGAGTTATCAGACGTCATTCACTGAATCAAACTTTCCTGCGGAAGCTGATTTGACTGCTGTTCCCAGAAATGGTAATGCTCTCACAAACACTGCCAATTATCCTCACTTTCCTCTCACAAATGATGTTGATATGATTGTACCTCGAGCCCTGAATGATGCTGAGAAATCGCTTCTTGCAAATTTAACTGTTGACGAGGACAAAATTCATGCCATTGAAAGTAGTCCACATGATCAAGCAGGCTGCACTGAATGGAAAGAAGAGGGTCAATACAGATTTACTGCTTCAAGTTTTCAACTGATTGCAAAAAGGCAAAAAAATCATGCAAATTTTGCACAATCAATCATGCATCCCAAGCCCTTCACATCGAGGTATGTGGCACATGGCATAAAGTATGAACCCATAGCTCTACAACAGTATGAGAAGTTCACGTTTAACAGGAAAACACCTGTTGCTGTTCTTAAAAGTGGCCTTGTTGTGTCCAAAGGCTTCCCAGTACTTGGCGCCACCCCAGATGCCAAAATTGTTGATTTTGGATGTTCAGTGTGCTCTGGCTTAGCTGAGGTTAAGTGTCCACACACAAAATTTCATGTGACACCATTGGAGGCCTGCTCTGATCCTACATTTTTCATGAAGAAGATCAGTGAAAATAAGTGCAGACTTAAGAGGGACTATGCATACCATGCTCAGGTTCAAGGACAAGTGGGTATCACTGGAGCAAAGTGGTGTGACTTTATTGTGTACACTAGTAAAGGTCTGTATGTTGAAAGAATAGCATCTGGTGCTGTCTTTTGGCAAGAGCTCAGGAGTAAACTACTTGACTGTTATTTTGAACATTTTCTTAGTTTTGCGGCAGTAGATTTTCAAAATTCAGCAACAAGCCACTAAGAGGGGAAAATTTAATAATATGGGTTTTCCTTTGGCTTAATTAATGATCACCTTACTATTGCCAGGGTTTGTTTATAAGTGTCAATGTTTTAGTTTAAAATGATTTCAGGTGGACTGGAGAGAGAGTCAAAATGGACGGCGGCAGATTTGAGTAGTCTGCCATTTTAACTCTGCGCATTATAACGTAATGGCTGAAAAATCAGATGAAAGTGATGGAACACCGCTAATTATTGGAGGAAAGTGAGGCGAAAGGTCAAGCAGCAGCAGTTCACCTGAAATACAACCAAATAAATCTGCGAAGACCGCAGAGCTCACGAAGGCTGAACATGCCGATTTGTCAAGCATCTGGATGGCACTTAACAAAATACAAAGAAACACCAACGAGCTGCTTAAAGAACACCGAGCACTTCGCAGTCATTATACATTTGTATATGCTCCCTTCTATACGATAAGCTTTCGCAGCTTAAGTAATGTTTCTTTCATGTTAGGTGTTATCGTTTGTAGCATCTTTGTCCTCTTTCCTTGTTCTTTTCCCTTTCACCTTTCTTGACCATTACTTTGAAAGTTATAATCTGCAAACCTTAAATACAAAGGCAATCTCCCCCAAGGAAAAACGCTATCGTAACGCGGCAGGGTGTGGTTCACGTAATCTTGATTAGAAAGAACTTCATAACGCTCACGAGTATATCGCCCTAAACGCTATTTCTTTTAATGCAAGAGGCCTCAACAAATCGACCAAAAGAAGAAAGCTCCTCTGATGGCTCCATCTCAGAAAATTTGATGTAATTTTTTTGAAAGAGACATACAGTGATGTTACCTTGGAGGATTTTTGGCGGGCAGAATGGGGCGGCGACATCTTTTTGCGCACGGCTCAAAACACAGTAGAGGAGTTATGATACTCTTTAGACCTTCTTTATGCAAAGAGGTTTTAAATGTTTCTGCAGATAAAAATGGCAGATTTCTTATCGTGAACGCCTCCATTGACGATGAAGAATTTTGGTTTGTTAACATTTCTGCTCCAAATGACCAAAATCAGCAAATTACTTTCTATGAAAAGATGATCAATTCCATTCGTTGCCACCAAACCGCAAACATCTTAATTGGCGAAGACTTCAGCTGCCCGTTGTCAGCTTTAGATAAATTCAGTGGCAAAGACGTTCAAGCCAAAAAAGCTGTAATTTGATCTATCGAGGAGCTTTGTAACAAGTTTAGTCTGGTTGATTCTTGGCGGGAACAACACCCACATGAAACACGATTTACCTGGAGAAACAGCTCAGGGAAAATGAAATTTAGACTGGATTTTTGGCTTATCTCAAAACGATTATTAAGTCGAGTCGCGAAAACCGGCATTTGCATTTACTATGACTCTGATCATTCCCCCGTCACCATTTCTATTATACCAGAGGGCAAACATGAAAAAGAGGTCCAGGCTATTGGAAATTGAATAATTCTCTTTAGGAAAGCGAAGAATTTACTACGAAAATGAGCTTTATTATTAAACATGCCACGGGAAAACACAAAGATATTGTAGACAAAAGACTCTACTGGGAAATGTTAAAAATGGAGATTCGGATGTTTGCAATTCGTTTCACTAAGATGAAAGCCAACGCAGATAGAAACATTGAATTAGACCTCAATCAAAAGTTAGAGGAAATATACTTGCGAGTTGATGAGACCCCTGAAAATTATTCTCTTGCAAACGAGGCAAGGATACTAAAACTTGAACTTGATGAAATTGCCATGCGGAAAACCAGAGGCGCCATTATTAGGAGCAGAGCTAGATGGTACGAACTAGGTGAGAAATGTAATAAATACTTTTTTAACTTAGAAAAAAGAAGTTATGAAAAACGACATATATCAAAATTAAAGATCTCTGAGGGTATCACAGCAGAGGATCCTAAAGTATTACTAGATGCCATGAAAAACTTCTATAGTCAGCTTTACTCCTCTCAAAACCAACCATCTGTCACATGCTCTTCAACCTTCCTTCAGCACGAATCCTTACTTGTAAAACTCGACGATGAAAAACAAAGCCTCTGTGAGGGTCCAATTACTGCAGTAGAATCCCTTACTGCACTTATAACCTTTCAACATAACAAAACTCCGGGCACCGATGGCCTATCTGCTGAGTTTTATCTTCGCTTTTGGAACGATTTTTCTTGCCCTTTGATTGACAGCTTCAATTACAGTGCCTTTGTCTTTTCTTTGAGATGTTTCCATCTCTCAGAGGCAGAGAATCATCTCCTTGATCCCAAAAAAGAATAAAGACCCTTTACTGCTTAAAAACTGGCGCCCTATCACTCTTTTAAATGTAGATTATAAACTAGCAACCAAATGTATCGCAACACGTTTAGAGAAGGTTCTTTCTCATTTGATAGAGCGGGATCAAACAGGATACATCAAAGGTAGATACATCGGCGAAAATATCCGCGCAATTTCAGATATAATTGAACAACATGAAAATAAAGAGGGCATGATACCTTTTTTTAGACTTCGAAAAGGCCTTTGACTCCTTAGAATGGGATTACCTTGTCAAGGTGCTCGACTTCATGAATTTTGGCCCGAGTTTCCTTAACTGGATCCATACGTTTTACAAGAACATCTCCAGCTGTGTTATTAACAATAGTTACTCCTCAGAATTTTTTGCTTTACAAAGAGGAGTTAGACAGGGATGCCCTCTTTCAGGACTGCTCTCTGTTCTTGTGGTAGAACCACTCGCCCATCAGATTAGAATCTCTGAATCTATCAAAGGCCTTGAAAATGGGAACAAGATTACCAAACTTAGCTTGTATGCTGATGACACCACCGCCTTTATCTGCTATGATTTATCTGCGTCATCCTTGTTTGCTCTCTTCGGTGAACTCTCTGGCTTGAAAATAAATAAGTCAAAAACCGAGGGTTTGTGGCTAGGTGAGTGGAAGTGTAGACTAGGCAAAGACGAGCCTTTCAGTATTTCGTGGCCAAAGCAGTATGTCACTGCGCTTGGAATTGTGTTTCCTTATATCATGCGCGTTGGGAATAACATCAATTTTGATGAGCGCCTTGCCAAACTTAAAAAAGTTCTAAATGTTTGGTCAAGTAGACATTTAACGATCCTAGGCAGAATTGCCATCATCAAAAACTTAGCTCTTGCCAAACTTGTATAGAGCTGTTCCATATTAAATGTTCCTGTCGATTTTGTAAGAGAAGTCAACAGAAGTATTTTCTCTTTCGTTTGGAACTTCAAACCAGACAAAGTCAGACGAAAAACCATGGTTGGACCAATTTCAAAAGGTGGTCTAAGTATGGTGAATTTTTCAGACATGGTAAAATCGCTCAATATCGCCAGGGTAAATCGTTATTGCAAAGCACCTGACAGTCACTGGTGCGCCCTTCTTTATTTCATGTTGCACAAAGTTGGCGGAGCTTTCCTATTCCAATGTAATTACGATCTAAAATTGCTGGAGCTCAAAAATCTACCTACTTTCTACAAAAATGTTTTAGCGGTTTGGCAAGAACTTAATTCCAGAGATCCTATCGATGCAAAAGAAATCCAACAAGAAATTTAATGGAACTGCTTTACTATGATAGGTGGAAAGTCCAGTTATTATAAAACCTGGGTAAACAGAGGCATTTTGAAAGTATGTGACCTACTTGACGCCCAGGGTCAGTTCTTTTGTTTCGACGATTTTAAGTGCAAATTTGGAGTTTGTTGTACTTTCCTTGATTATGCTGGTGTTCTTGCTGCAATTCCTAAACTTTGGAAGAGCATTAGATCCTAGGTATTAGCCTGATGGGTGGTGAACCCTAAGTCTCTTGCCAACACCGGCATCATTCCCTCCAGTAAAAAAGCTCGTTTAATACTCGCAGAACAATCTTTTTCTCCCCCCATTGTTGAAATCAGTTTAAGTAAACAAGTGCCAAATGTTAAGGATGTCTATGAACTTCCTTTTAAGGTCACTGTGGAAAACAAGCTGAGAAGCTTTCAGTTTAAAACCAAACATAACATCGTACCAACCAATCTCTCTCTTTATAGAATGAACATAAAAGAATCACCGCAATGCGAGCATTGCCTCTTCCAAAATGATACTCTTGTTCATATGTTTCTTGAATGCTCTGTAGTGGAACCCTTTTGGAAAGACGTTATAACATGGTGGAATAGCAAGCATTCAGACAATATTAATCCTAGTTACACTGAAAACCTTTACGGCTACAAACCTGAATCTTAGAGCTTTTACGTGTTAAATCATTATCTTCTGATTGCTAAGTATCATGTATTCCGCACTAGAAATCAGTCAGAGTCTCCGAGCTTAAAGGTCTTTCTTGCCTCACTGGAAAATAAAATTAAATGTGAAAGACAAAGGGCGATTAAAAACTCAAACTGCAGAAAATACGAAGCTAAGTGGACCACTCTCTGCATTTGCGATGTGTAAAGTATTTTTCCTTTTCTATTTTATTTACAACTGTCTACTGCCAACCCTATTTTTTTCATGTTCCAATAATTAAAGTAAAGGTGTTATATTTCTTTTTTCTATTTTAGTTTCTTCGAACTTTTTCTATATGATTTTTTTTGTGTGTAGTGTATCTTTAATTTTTAGCGAATAATGTAACTCTGCAATTTAAAAAAAGTAGTATCAAAATAGTTGTAGTGTAAGTAGCTGTATTGTTAGTGTAAGTGATGTAAGGAACTGTGTTAGTATTTGTAAATAATGTAAGTAGCTGTTACAGTAGTGTCTTTTCAATAAAATGCATATTGTGAGGGGAAAAAAATTATTTCAGGTCAAAATGATTTTCAACTAGTGTAATTTGTGTTTTCCTTTGTTCCAGGTTTATTAACATAATCCTTGAACAAAGGAAAATACAAATCAAACTACTTTGAAATCATTTTTAACCTGCAATTCAAAGTAAACTACACACATCAAGGTGGTTGGTTTCTTGTGTGGAAATTGTGAAGAGAGTTTTGTTGTTGATCATTCTCTCAGCAAAAGTATAACTAAAACAGTTTTAAATCATGAGTTTATTTACATATTCATATGTCTGCATGTCCAGGTGTTAACCATTGGCTGTGTTCGTTGGGCAACCTCTCCTTTCACAAAACAGTAGATGTTCTTGTACAAAGCAAAAGTTGAAAAATATAACAATCTGTATTTTTTCGCAATTATTGATTTTATTAAGTCAATTAATTTGTTTCTCATTTCTGTTGTTTCAAATATAAAAACTCATATGTTCTCATGAGAAAATACATTTTGTGCTACGTGTACATACATCATAAACATTTAGTTGACCTTATTGTAGATACAATTGAAAGGCCGCGTGCAAGAACGTCCCCTAGATTTTTGGCCATTTTCAAAGTGCTCAAAAGTAGCTGAATTTTGGCATGTGGGCTTTGTTTTACCTGAGAAACATCGCTCTGAAGTTTGTTTCGCAGGGTCTCTAGAGCTTCGTTGTCTGGAAATAACATATGCAAAACTGACTCAGTTTTCCAAGCGGCATCTTTTGGAGATCTATTGTTTAATGAAAAACAAAAGAAACCTTTTGTAGGCTAAAGGATGAAGTCACTATAATGCAATGATTTCTCACCACTGCTCCTTTAGCTCAAGTGGATCAGCGCTGAACGAAGCTGATTTGAATTTGTTTTGTTGTGACACTCGAGGGCTCGATTTGAGGTTGGTGATACCTTTTTTTTTTGTCCTGTTTTTCTTCTTCTTTCAAAAACATTCTCCATGTCTTTTGTAATTTAATTGCCATTTTTACTGTTAGGGATCTGGGATGACATGTCTTTTAGCTGCCATTGTCAGCGACATACGCTTTTGGCGCGTAAAGCAATAACACGAAGTCAGAGCTGGCTTACCTGTTAATTAAGCAGAGTTTGCTCGTTATTTCCACCAATACTCGAAGCTTATTCGAGGAATATTTGCGCCCGCCTGGTAGGAGATTTGGCATCATTAAGCCTTTGACCCTCGTTAAGTCACCCAGCATTCCTCAAAGAACCGAGGAGTGTTTTTGTTCCGAGATCATGGTTTAAGTCTGCCGTTAACTTAGCCATTGAAGAACAAGTGAGCCAGGCAGTAGAGTCTAAAAACGCTTCTTCTTCCAAAACAAAACATCTGTCCTGGACTTATGGCTCATTTGTCAAACTTCGGCGTGTGTCAGTTTTGGAAATAGAACAGCTTTCTAGACTCTTATTATTTTCTAATATCAGCGATCCAACAACCTTCGCTCCAAAAATTTCTGGGATATTCCATAATAATCTTTCATACGTAAAGCGCCATGAGCATTGTGTATGTGACTTAGCGTGACTCAGACACGGCCGGGAACTGGCGAGAAAGGCCAGGCAGCAAAGTCCTTGAAATTTGACCTGTACTGAGTGTTTAGGTGAAAAGTTGCGCTAAAGTAAACAGATTCAAAGCCATTTTTACGGGCCAAACAGAAGCCAAAGACAATTCGCAGGTGGGTTAAATTGGCAAGCAAGCGTTCCATGAGTATGTATCGTGGATTTCCAAGCAGATGATTACTTTGAGTTGTGACAGGATCGAGCCCGCCGCAAAGAAAAAACTGAAGACAAAGAACGCCTGATCACAGGTTAGGAAGAAGAAAACTTCAGCTCAAATGTAAGTTTTGCTTTGTATTTCAGCTTTCCTTTGCTGATAAATTTTCCGTTTCATATGCTTTCTTTCGGCATGAGCAGCATGTTAGCTTAAGGCTTCCTCTTTCTATGTTGTCAGAAATAATCATTTCATGGAACGAGCATGTTTTTACCAAAAAAATAATTTCACGTAGAAACATTTAAACATTTAAGTCACTGACGTAGCAGATTTGCAAAACTTCAGCCTCCATCTCTAGGCACTATTCATGGACTTGATTTGCGCATCGATTCGTGCACTAGACTTCCTAAGTCGAGATTGTTTCCTTGGCCTAACACTGTGCTAACGTATCCTGACCTTAACTCTAACCTAATCCAAAGTGCTAACCCTAAGCAATAACTTTAAACCTTGAGCGCTACCCATAACCCTAACAAGAATACTAACCCTAACATTGTTCCGTAACCCTAACCTTCAACATTAACCCTTGTTTTGAGCGGTAACCCTAACCCTAACTCTAATAAAACTGGGAACTCTTAACCTAGGAGTTAAAGTCAGCATTTGAAAAAAACTTAAAAGAGAAACAACACTAATAGTATTGTGTAACAAAGCAGTTCTAAAAGACGCAGACTGTGACATGCAAGTGTTTTAGCATACTTTATTTCTGGAATTCGCAATAGAAACAAGGGGATATAAGTGCAAGGCAGTTTTCTACGGGTATAAACTAACTGGCATGCGAAGTTTGGAGCTGTGTTGGCCATGTTCGATTTCAGCGAAAAATCTAACTCACATTCTTGCACGTGGCCTTTCAACTGAGCTTACATGTTGTGTGAAATGAACTTTTCACGGTTCTCTTAGTGAAATCAAAGTCTTTGGGCGGCACAATAATGTGAAGTCAAAATTTCAACTGTCTGTAAATGACCTGAAATCAACATTGTCTAAAGCTAACACATTGCGTAAAAGTAACATTCGCCTGTAATTTGAGTGAAATTAATGTCTTTGCGGTCACACGTTAACGTGAAATCAAAATTCTAACGGTTTTACCTCAAATCAGCAATTTTTTCAAGGTTGCACGCTGCAAAAGGTCAATATTTTGTGAGATTTTAAGTGAAATTACCGTCTTTGCAGTGACAACGAATACAAGTTTTTGCATGTGTAATATCTCGAAAACGAAGAGCAAACCAGCGTAAAAAAATACACGTTGATGTTGTTCAACTGATATGAAGCCCACATGCAAAAATTCAGCTAATTTTGAGCACTTTTGAAAATTGCCAAAAAATCTAGGGGATGTTTTTGCACGCGGCCTTTCAATTACTATAATAAGTAAATAACTGCCATCACTTTGGCAGGAACATCAAATACAGTCCACATGTACTGGTATTTATACTACATGATTGTACATTACAACTCTATTTTCCAGTATCACAACTCTTTTTTTCCAATCTTGTTAAAATTATAAATATCATTGAACTGAAACAGGCTTTTAGTTAAATATGTGTCTTAAGAGAAAATAAAATATAACACTGGAGTATTCAGAGTAATCTTCTAATGCCTGGTGCATCTACACTCACAACTACAGAAAGACACATGTACAAGCTTAAATGTTGTCCTCAGAGCCTACAAGGGAGGTTAAATTGGAGGTTGATAGAAATTTACTGAATGGCCTTTTTTCAAATTCTACCTAAAAGCCTGGCTCAAGAAATACATGTATGTGTTATATAAAAAGGCACAGACTGTCAAGATCAAATTTGTGTGCCCTAAATATAGTTGAATTGATCAGATTTAATTTGCTTGGCCTACATTGTTTTTTGCTTTGTCATAGGAATAACCTGAAACAAAGCTGGAAGTAATACTTAAAAAAATTAATTTTAACCCCAACAAATATATTGTAATCTCCTATTTACAGTTGCATACCTCACTATCATCTTAAACAAAAAAGTTAGGGTTTTCCTTGTCTTTGATTTGGCTGGTAAAAGACATGCATATCATAACATTGGACATACAGAAATGATATTAGATTGGGCATTGCATAAAATGGCACACACTGCCAACATTTGATTGACAAGTGTAAAACTGATGGAGAGGCACAACTCCATCCCAAATGTGAAAGGTCTTTATTTTATTGACTGCCCTTTCAACATGTATGCACAGGCTTGCTATTTCTTGGGTCAAAATAACATCTTCTGTAGGCATTTGAGCTGAACTTCCAAGGGAAGGGTGGGATGTAGAGAGAGACTCCCAATGGCAACAAATCTTGAATGGTGAAACCCTTGTCTGCCATAATGGAATCATTCTCCTTTAAAGGCAAGTCCAGAAGTCCACTTCTCACAACGATTTCTCTGTCTGAAATGCTCCCAGTGTAGAGCTGACTTATGAATGTAATGGCACCTCCTGGGGACCTGTCAATAACCTGTCTTGAGGGCCACATGTTTATTTGGCCAAGTTTCAGATACATAAAGTTGATCCAGGTAATAAAAATTCTACTCACTGTCGACATGGATATTTGGAAAAGATGACCGAGGTGCTCCTCCCGAAATCCTTGTCTGAGCCTACACATCACAAGAAAGTACTCGTCAAGAGGCCTCAATGTTCTGTTCCTGCCTCTTTTACTTTCATTATCTCCTTCTCGTTATTTTCTGATGAACTTTGTTTTGACGAAAGCCAGTACCTTATATTCTTGCCCATAGGTCCAGGTTTAAGTATCTAAACACTGCCATAAATGTATCCCAGTTTAGGAAACCAGTGAAAAAATTCAAGGCCGAGTCATTTTCTTTAAAGCGCTCAACAGTAAAGAGTTGGCTTAGGAGCTGCTCATTTCGTCGTCTAAGATCTTCAAGTTGCGCTTGTAGCTCAGTAATTTGCTTCTCTAGCTGACTTATGCATTTCTTCTGACTGTCGTCAATTTCTTCGTATTATTGCGGTGTTTTCTTCGGTGGTGTTTTGAGCACGTGCTCATGAGTCAAGCTGGCATTTAAATTGGCGACATCCGCTTCACTTGTTTTCATACCACAAGAATCACAATCTGCATCATCCGAGGTATTTTCTTCATCTGTTTCGTTGTCAACAATCATAGAGCTACTCCCTTCTCCGCTTTCTCATGGTGTTGGCGTTTTTCGCTTCTGTGGTGAAGTGCGAGTCCACGAGAACAGCAACGGAACGGCCCCTGGTTGCAAGGTCATCTTACCAGCCAGTGTTTTCTTCAGGTTGTTCATCCTGAAATGCCTGGAGCAGACTTTAGTCAACAAAGTAATATTAAAGTACTTTCCTTCCTCTCTCCGAATGGCATGAATCCACTTTTTGCGCAGTGATTTCTCTTTAGGAAACACAAAGTAAGAAACTTTGCTCCCATCATCTTCCCAGCTAGTAACCTTTCTTTGTGCAATCAGGAACACAACAGTGTGTTGGGCATTTTCTTCTTCTAGTTCAGTTATTTTAAATTGATTAACAAGTTGACTTTAAAAAGTAAATGATGATACAACCAGAAACAGTGCTTTTAAGTCAAGCAAGGTTTCATGTGTACGTCGAAGAGGTGGAAAACACAAACATAATTTACTGTCAATGTTGCCACAGCCATGTTTACATAATGAGGCCTTCATAGGCTTGCTTTGATGTTTGTGGTTACCGTTCCACCCTGGTTATTTTTATCCTGGAAAGAAATTTGATCGGGGGCAGATTTTGATCATGTGATAGGCAACCACTTCTGAGCCGTGAGCGTGTGTCACGAAATCAACAAAACAACGCTACAAATTGTAATTTTTGCCAAGGTTCATGTAAACAATTGATTACCCCAACCTCGTTCCAGGGTCTCTCATCTTACCGCCCCTCAGGCAAGCGAGGAGAGACCCTGGCACATGCTGGTCACATGTCTCCCAGAATCTGGGAGATGACAATTAACTTACTGAAGAGAAGGGTGGTCTAGTAATAATTTTGTCTATAGTTAACCTACAGGAGTGCGGGATGTGGTTGTCACCAAAATAAACCAGGAGGGATATGATGCTCTTATTCTGCAAATGCCAGCGAAAACCTTATCCATCATCTGATAAAGGAATATCAAAGTTGCTGTAGGTTGTGTGGTTTAATTAAGGATGTTACATAATTATTGTAAAAATCTCCTCAACAAGGCAAATAAAGAATTGCACGCTCATGGCCCAGGCTGTGTATGGAAGATCTTCGACTCATCTAATCATTACCTCCGAACGAATTAAAACCAGGTCTACTGTGTATGTCTTGTGAATGGCGATAAAACAGTTTTATTCACTGAAAGCCAAAAGTTACTTCAAGAGGAGCGAAAAGGGTGAAAAGATTTATTGGCGTCACCGCGCCGTCGGCTCAAGCTCCCCTAACTTTGCAGAGTGCGAAGGACTCTGCAGTCTGCATTTCGCCGTGGCTTTCTCATATCAGAGAACTGGATTTATCTTCGACCGAAAGAAGGCTACAAAGAAAAAAAAAATTATTTTTATTATGTCAATAAAATCATTGTACGTGACTCCACGGTTTGTGAGGATTGTGCACTCTTTTGATTTTCGTTCTCTGAAAGACTCTTGACCTTTCGTTGCTTCACGCGCAGTGTTTCTGTGAAAAGGAAACATCTGCCCTGTTAGGCGAAATGGAAATTATATTAGTATAGTGGAGTCATTTGACTATGTTATAGCATATTTTTGAAGTCTTAGGTCAGCATGAATTCGGATGTTAACTGCATGTCGTTTCTCAGAGTTTGACACCTCTGTAATTTGCCATACCGTGCTTATACTTTGTTTAGCTCACCGTTCTATTGCAAGACATGTTTTTGAGATTTTTAGTAATTGGTTCTCCAAGGACAAAGATTAAGATGTTCCGTGAAAATAATGCTTACTTTGATTCTAAGTTGTGACGCTGGGACCAATATTTGATTGGAACTGAAGGCACAGTGTGTTGCTCCTTGATCACGGATATAATATTATCTTTTTCCAACCAGCTTTTCTTCCGAGACTGCCGTAGCTTTACTTCGAGAAAGCTATACAATTTTCTAGAACATTGTTATGTTTTTTGCATCAATCTCAATATTCAAAATTTCATCC
>JAHPZR010046073.1:0-2500 GCA_019787425.1 Platygyra sinensis
TCCTGATTTACATGTGTCGGTGTGCTTTGAAGAACGAGGAATATAACAATAGTTGCTATTCTTATTCAATGAGATGCTAATAAGTGGCCGGGTATTCTGAAGTTTAGCCATTTCTAACACTGGGGTAGTCCAGAGAGAATCCCTCAGGACTCATTTGATTATTAAACAAAGGAACTGTAGCTTGTGTATCTGACAGAATATTTAACAATTATTCAAGAAGCGCACATGGATACAAGATGGTAGATACATGTACATGTAGCCAAAGAGGTCTCTAGTGCCGAGTTGGCTACATGTATAATCATCCCGTATTCAACAAGCATGAGTGGTATAATTGTTCTATTAAAAATGGCCCCAAAAGATAGAAAACTAAACTAAAGTAACAATGCCGGAAAAAATTGCGCATGCACTTACCATAATTTTCTAGAGCATCATATAATTGCTCATAATCCATGATGGCGAAGACAATGATAACTCAAGAAATGCATTATCTATTGATTATCTTCCCCTGGATATCTGAAGCTACATGTGTTGTCAAGAATGATAATACATGTATATGGCCCTTTTCTGGAAATGGCTTTGTGACTCGTCTGCTCTTCATGATGTTCAATACAAAGTTATCTCTCCATATCTGGGCTGGCAAAAACAATCACCTGCACTTAATGAGCTTATATATACTGGGCAGGACATACCAATAATTTACTTTGAAAAATATATATATAGTAACTTTTCTCACATGATAGTGTCTGTCTTATTGCATATGTATTATTCAGTGCTAATCGGACGTGATGTTGTTTTGTTTAAATTGGAAAAAGAGGAGAAGGGCACAAAAAGTCTCCCGAAAGAAGAAAACAACAAAGAAATGACATCAAAAAAGAACTTCTTCAACTCTGCAAGACTGATTTGAGTGCACAGGCAGCAAATCATGCATGCAATAAATTCAACAACCTGATCAACAACAAAGTTAAAGCCCTTCATTTGGAAGGAAAGGTACATTGATTTTTAATTCAAACCTCTTACATGTATAAGCAACCATTCAAACTGTCAAGCCTAAGTGGTCACTTATGGGAGGTGGTCACTTAGCTTAGACCATATTCTGTCAAAGTTTTGCATCATTAGGACTTGCAGAGACTTACCCCATGTTATTGGTGAAATCGTGACTAGTCTTGATAATTAGCCACCTCTTTTTTTCAGAGGGGGAAGAGGCCTTTTGTGTATGACTAGCCATATATGCTTGGGACAAGTAGCCCATAATCAGACTGAGGATTGTTTAGAATAGGGGATTTTTTTTGGTAAATGTGGTATTAGAATGTTTATTAACCGAGAAAAGCTAATCCAAAATACTTCTTCACTTTAATTCTCCTCTTTTTTGGTTTTGTTTTGACAAGTGGAAAGGATCAGGCGGGTTAAAGGCATGTCCTGGGACAACTGAAGAAGAAAGCAAGTCAAATTTAGAAATTTGCAATAAAGTTCTGGAAGATCCAGACATCAAAACCCTTTATGGGGTATATAAGGTAGAAGGTGCTGGCCGGGTTACTCTGGACAAAACAAAGGGCAGGAGGCACATAAGCAACATTATGTGCTCCTTAAGGAAGTCGAGTGCTTACCAAAAGCAGGTGAGAGAAAATTCTACAATTCAAATTCTCATAAATGGTATGAATGTTGTCAGTTCTAACTTGAGAGTTTGGATACAGACATCTATTTGTAGTTTTACAATAAGCTAAAGTACAGGGAGTATGCATTTAGGCAAACAGTGTTGTAAAGGGACATTGAAATGCACCTTGTTTTCTGTGTGTATTCTTGTGCCCATTTCACACTGGGTTTCGCTAGCCTTTTTTTTAAGCATGCATGTAAGTAGTGCAAGCACAAGTGAGGAACACATGGAAAGGGAATTTTTTTTCTTTCTTGTGCTTTTGCTTTATTGTACATGTACAGTATCATGCTAGTTAAAGCTCAATAATTTCCATACTTGTTCTTATCACACAAGTGAGAACTGGGCCTTTGTTTAGGTCATGAAACTACTCTTTATTCCAGATAACCAAGTAACATGTAGGTATAGTCGAAAATGAAAAATGTTGAACATTCCAATGGAGCCTTGTATAATCACTTGAATTAGCCAACACTTAGATACAGGTTTGGCGTGGGTTTAGTGATAGCATTAGTTTTCTTTTTGGCATTTTTCTGTTAGGCCTCTAGCAGTGGCTCAAGAAAAAGAACAAAGTCATACTAATCAAAACCAGAGGTAGGAGACTAAATGATTGGAAATTGATTTTTTTTATATATATGACATGAATTACTATACAAGGTAATTTAAACTCAAAGTGCCTGCAACCTATTTTGGGAAAGCAGACAATAGAAAATTAGTATGCAGTTCATTTTCATACAATTGGAGCAGAACTTGTCACTTTATAACATGAATTTCTTCTGACTTTTCTCTTGATTGCTGTTGTATGTTGTTGTATTAAAATCATATTTTATGTTTAGGAATCAAACAGTAGTCCAC
>JAHPZR010046073.1:7500-17500 GCA_019787425.1 Platygyra sinensis
GTCTCCCTTTTCCGATTTACATGATGTTTACAGGATCTTAGCAGTCTCCCTTTTCCAATTTACATGATATTTACACGATCATGGCAGTCTCCCTTTTCCGATTTACATGATATTTACAGGATCATGGCAGTCTCCCTTTTTCGATTTACATGATATTTTCAGGATCTTAGCAGGATTGTTTTTTCAATTTACATGATGTTTACAGGATCTTGGCAGTCTCTCTTCCGATTTACATGATATTTACAGGATTGTGGCAGTCTTCCTTTTTCGATTTACATGATATTTACAGGATCTTGGCACTCTCCCTTTTTCGATTTACATGATATTTACAGGATCTTGGGTGGCTCTTTTTTTACGATTTACATGATATTTAGATGCTCTCTTCTTGTCTCGCCTTTTGAATTTACAGGATCTTTTCTCACATTTACATGTTTCAGTTAAAAAATTTACATGATTTTTACATGTTTTTTCAAACCATGTAAAAGTCCAAAAATCATGTAAATTATCTTTTACAGTAAATTTTCATCAATTTACATGTTATTTACATGTTATTTACATAGTATGTAAATTTTCAATTTTTCCAGTGTATATCGCTGAAGAGAATGACGACTCGCACTTGTCAACAAAGCAAAGTGAATAGTTAAATGATGATGGCCGAGCTGATTTATATGCTGACAACTCTCTGGCCAACGAAGAATGGATAGAAAAATGAGGTGGATGCTGACAAAGAACTCGAACGAGCTCTGATGGACAGACCCGAAGGCAATGATATGTAGAAGTCAAAGAGACTGTAGCGTGTGGTGCGTATATTTACTAAATTCGCGCATTCTTCGATCTCGCATTAACATACTTTCGTATAAATAAAAGCGGTCAGTGCAAAACGCAGACTGCAGACTGCAGACCGGGGGTAAAATGTAGACCAAGGGTAAAATGCAGACTGCAGACTGCAGACCAGGGGTAAAATGCAGACTGAGGTTTAAATAAAATATTGATAATTAAAAAACGAGTCATAGGGATAAAATGAAGTTTAATTTTGTACTCGTCGAGTTTTGCATCTCTTCTATCAAAATGGTCATACTTACGATTATTTGAGAACGCCGAAATGTTATAATTTCTCGTGTTTGGATAGCCAACTGTCACCTTTCAGCAAATACCAATTCAGAAACCTCTTGATAAATTAAACAGCATTTAAGTCGAGTACAAAGATTGAATGCCTTCACAAACTAGGCTCGATACCTACAAGTTTAGCTTGCCCTCTTGTTGTGCTGTCGTGTTTTGCTTGCCTTGTGTTCCGAACAATTCCAAGGCCATTTGAAGCAACAAAGACACGCGGTGGTTTGAACGTTATGAATTAAGACTTTCTCGATGGGAACAGGATGAAGGAAATACGCTGCAAGAGTTGGTCGGTCCCAGACGTGATCGCATAAACAAAATTCAAAATGGCCGACACGTAAACAAAGGTAAGATGCATGCATAGAATTACGATTAGCTCGGGTCCTTGTGCGAAACTTGGTTCAAGAACTCGAGGTTAATAGTTTAATGTTTGACTTAGGCTTGTAAACGCCTTTTGGCTTGAGTTTTCGCGATTTTTGAAAAAAAATATTACGCGTACGAACACTCGCAGGTCTTCATTTGATCCGTATTTGATTCTCGTGGATTTTTATTATCAATATTTTATTTTACCTTCAGTCTGCATTTTACTTCTGGTCTGCAGTCTGCAGTCTGCGTTTTACACTGACCGAAATAAAAGTCAAGTCCGTTAACTTTCTCAAATTATTTTAACTTCAATCGTTCAACGTAGACCAAAATGATTATCACATGACACAATGTTTGTGTTCTTTTCCTGCGAGTGTGGAAATTGTAGCGTCGCTTCCCTTCAAAACATCAGCGAATGTTATTGTTGTTATTATTATATTAAAGTGAGTTAGAAGGTTGTCAAGACTCAAAGAAGAGTGATCTTGTTCTTGAAGATATTGGTGCTGATGTTACCTTAAAGTGTGTCACTGAATATCCAGGAATTAAACCTGTATGGCTTCAGAAATGGAGTTTTAAGATTAGCAGTGGGCAAATACAAAACTATCTGTCGGCTGTGCCGACTGACTGCTGTTTAGTTCTCAGATCAGATGCAACAACGGCTGCATGAGTCGATAGACGGTTATTCCAAATTCGTCTCGCTTAAGTCACTGAGTCAGCAAAATCCCTTCCTCTCTCTGAAAATCCAGGCATCGAGCGAGATCATCTGGTTTGAAATACTTTATGGAACAGATCACCGAACTCTTAGACGGCTATCACTTTGCACGAATCGAGCCATCACTTTGTACGTTTCTTCTCTTCAGGACATCTCTCCATAAAACGGTATGGCATGAAACGGAGCACCTCCCGTAAGTTTGTTGTGTTGCTACATCACACTACAGCGCACGTGGCTAGCATTTTTTTCGAACAACTTTTCCAGCCTTTCCCACAGAAACAAGTAAATATGCGAATCTCAGAATCATCGTGTTCTCGATTTGACGTCACATCCGGCCCTGGACCCATTCTCCGTTAAACTCGGTCGTGGACCAAAATGGCGGCAATTTCACGTACTTTGACGAGCCAGAGAAAATCAAAGATTTAACCAAATCGAAAATTCTTTGCGGCTTATTACTCCACAAAATAAGCTTTATTGTTTTAGCGTAAAAACGTTTTTGGGTTTAGGTGCACTTTAATACAAGACCTCGAATTAATTAAATTTCCAATTGGAAAAATGGAATTTCAAACGATCACATATCAACGAAACAATAATAGTATTATTCTTTATCGATGGTACAAAATATTGTCCTGCTAGAAAAAGGATTAAAAAACATAAATACCTATTAAAGACTTAGTGAACTCACCTTGCTTTTTGAATCAAAAAGCATAGCTTGTAGTAAACAACTCAGATTTGCTACACTAGAGGTAGGGATAGGCATGCATAATTATTACACCAATAAATGAATTTTTTCTTTGCTTAGAAGGCTGTAGGAATTGTTTATTTTTTTTTTGTAATCTTCAACCCCCTTCCCCCCACCTCCTCAAAAGTCAAATGGTTTGCCCCTTAGGACTGTTTGCTTCACACTTCTAGTGTATGCTAGCATCATGTTGCTCACACTGTGAATTGTCCAAAAAGGTTAACAGACACGTACACAATTAAACAATTAATGAACCAAAGTTCATTCCGACTTCTATCTGATTGTTATTGTAAAAGATCATAGGTTTACGTTGTTGTTGATGTTATTTTTTTGTTGATTTTTTTTTCGGTTGTTACATTGCCACAGTCAGACAAAAAAATAGAAGTGTTGAAATTGAGGAAGAGACTTAGAGTATGTGCCACACTGGAAAAGTGTACAATGGCAGAGACGTCCCGCAGTATCACCCTGTGGATCGTCACCGAGTATTTGCACGACCTGGAGAGGGTTTGGGACAATGTCGCCACAGTGTCTATCGGTCGCCTTCCCAATGAAAAATAAAAAAAAAAGATCATCTTTGACAAGTTTGGAGAAGGGATGACAAAAAACGACATGCAGGCAGAGATGGAAAAGCTGAAAATCTGTTCCTATGTAGCCAAATTTTGCAAGAAGAGCCCCTCCTTTTCTATTGAACAGACGTAGCACAAAGGCAACATGGAACTACAGATTCAAATCAAAGACAACATGGAGCGACAGACGCAAAAAGACATAGGTAAAATCTTTTTAGATGAAGACTTTATAACGTTAACCAAAAACGTTATGATGAAACACAAGATCGGAAAGGTCTTGTTGAAAATGACGTTCCTTGTGCCGTGGAATATCTCCAATTTGACAAACTCGATGACAATGCCAGCAATAAAATCTACAGTGAAATCAACAAAGAAATCATTCAAGATGAAGACTTTAACGCCCTCATGACAAAGCATGATATCGAAAACGAATGTCAGTATCTCTTTGTCGGCGCCTTGATCGGCTTCGAAAAAAAGCAGATGGCTGCAGACATTTTCGCTTCCAATTGAAAAGAAGCAGCACTAAGGCAATATGGAGCAAAAGTTGCAATTCGAAGAGGCTGAAAAGAATCTTGAGCTGGCGTGACATTCGTCCGGGGGTCTACAAGTATCACGGTATTGAACATCTCGGGACAAACGATTACGGCAGGCCAATAAGCGTGATCACTCTTGAATCAAAAGAAAGTGTGAAGATGTACTATGCACCTGCGTCTTTGTATTGGGGTCTAAAAAATCGCCAATCAGAAACGAACGTCATAAAATATGAGGGACGCAAACTTACGAAAGGGGCTATGAATATCCCGTGTTCAAATTCGCAAAATGAACGAAAGATGAATGCTGACATTTTTTGAAATAAGTTGGATTTGCGCCGTGGAAAAAAAACAAAAAACAAAAAAAGATCGCAAATTTAACAAAGAATTTTTTTTTTTAGCAATTGAAAGAAAAAACTGAATAAATATTATGGCTGAACAAAACGACCTCGCGATGGCCGAAGTTATGAACCTGCTACTGTAGAAGCTGAGCCTGCAAGTTCGCATGCGCCTGGCCCTAATATTCCAGCTATCCGTGAGCAGCTTGCGATTCTGGTTTCCACAGGCGAATGCAAGGAAGCAATCGGTGTGAATCTGACACACGATCAGGTAAAGCGGTTGGAAGACAAAGACGTCATGAGGCACTACAAAAGATACGAGACCTACGTTGGCGGCAAGACAACCGAAACCTGGATTGAAAGCTTTCTGTCGTTTTCCGTGAAAGCACTCAGCATGGCGGTCAGAATAAAAGATTCGGACGCTCTGCAGAATGAGCTGAAAATCGATTACATCATCACAAAAGAGCTGTTTGATCTGTCTGGTGCGATTGCGCTGAGACGCGGCCGCCTGTTCATAGTTGCCAACGCGTTTCTGATCACCAACCTCGTTCCCAGGGTCTCTCATCTTACCGCCTCCTGAGGCGAGCGAGGAGAGACCCTGGCACACGCGCGCGCGCTGGTCACGTGCCGCTTTGACAATTGAGAACATCAGGGAGGGGTCCTCTGTAATCAGTCAAGTTGTCGCGTTGAGCTTGGTCAAATTCAAAGTATCGCGCTGTGCTGCTACTGACATTACCCGCGATGTTTAGCAGTACTTAGCCTTCAGGATGAAATTTCGAATATTCAGATTGTTGCAAAAAACATAACAATGTTTCTAGAACATTGTATAGCTTTCTCGAGTAAAGCTACGGCAGTCTCTGAAGAAAAGCTGGTTGGAAGAAGATAATATAATATCCCTGATCAAGAAGCAACACACAGTGCCTTTAGTTCCAATCAAATATCCGGTCCCAGCGTCACAACATAGAATCAAAGTAAGCATTATTTTCACGGAACATCTTAATCTTTGTCCTTGGAGAACCAACACTAAAAACTTCAAAACATATCTTGCAATAGAATGGCGAGCCTAAACAAAGTAGTCAAAGGCCCTTTTCGCACTACGCGATTGTTTGTTTGGTTTGCAAAAAAATCTGTCAACGCGAAGCCATTTCTAGTGCGAACGATTTTTTGCACCCACCAAAATTTTTGCAAGCGCCACGAAACTTCAAAGATTCCGTCGACTAGCTTTGGAGGCTGTGAAAATTTTGTCAGGCGAGAAAATCCTTTGTTCCTTGACATCCATCCGTCATTGGTCGTCAAATTTTGCAGCATAATTATTTACGAAGCGAATGTGACCGTATGACTTTCCGCGAGTGTTCTCTCACTGAACATATTAGAGTATCAGTTAAACCATCAAATCACTCTCTACCCATTCGCATATTTCTACGGAACAAGATCTCAGGAAAATGGCACTGGACAGGTTCAGATGGATTTCGAACCAAGATTCTGCAGGGCGAGGAAATATCCAGTGCGGGTGAAAATGACGGCAATGGCGGCGTCTTCTCTGATGAATTAAAACCTCCAAAATGAATAACAGGCGAATCCTAGCAACCAAAACTATAATTAATTGTTGATATAGCAATAACAGGTTGTGTATGAAAAGCAAAAAGCAATAAAGTGCCATGAAAACATTTCGGGGAGCATTTTTCATTCACAAATTCGACCGGAAACTTCGCGCGAAACAGACACCGACACACATTTCAAGACATCTTGTCACTAAAAAAAATTCGCATCATCATGTGCGAACAGGATTGCGAAAACAAAAAATTGGTGATTACAAAATTTTCAATTTTTTTGCAAACGCAAAACTCAAAATTTCGTCTTTTTGATGTGAGAAAGCACAGCGAAATGCAGACCGCAAAGAGTCGTTCGATCTTTGCAAAGTTAGGGGACGGCCGACGGCGCTGTGACACCAATAAATCTTTTCACCCTTTCGCTCCTCTCGAAGTAACTTTGGCTTTCATTGATCCCCTGATTACTCTAAAACTGTTTTATCGCCGTTCACAACTTACACAGTAGACCTGGTTTTAATTCATTCCGAGGAAATGATCAGATGAGTCGAAGATCTTCCATACACAGCCTGGGCCGTAGCGTGCAATTCTTCATTCGCCTTGTTGAGGAGATTTTTACAATATGTAACGTCCTTAATTGAACCACACAACCTACAGCAACTTTGATATTCCTTTATCAGATGATGGATGAGGTTTTCGCCGGCATTTGCAGAATAAGAGCATCATATCGCTCCTAGTTTATTTTGGTGACAACCGCATCCCGCACTCCCGTAGGTTAAGTATAGACAAAATTATTACTAGACCACCCTTCCCTTCAATAAGTTAATTGTCATCTCCAAGATTCTTGGAGACACGTGACCAGCGTGTGCCAGGGTCTCTCCTCGCTCGCCTCAGGGGGCAGTAAGATAAGAGACCCTGGGAACGAGGTTGTCTGATCGCCGCAAAACATGTCGATTTCAACTCTGAAGAGCCACACGAATCACATCGCCCTTCTCGTGATGCTGACGGCTATCCGCTTACTTGGGTTGAAGAAGTCGGCTGAATAATTGGTGAATGTCGGCTGAATAATTGGTGAATATTGCTGACAAATTTCTAAACATTGCTGGCTAATTTCTCAATTGAATAAATTCAGTTATATACGTCATGGCTGATTCAGAATCTCAACAACCTGTTGACACGACTCAACAAGTGACTTCAAAAACCCCAACCACAAGGCCGAAAAACCCTAAACGGGTAGCTCCAAGCAAAGCTATCGCTGAGAAAACAAAACAGGCACGCGAGGCGCAGAAAAAGGCTTTGGCCAAAGCTCAGTTCATCATTGGAAGCAATCAGCTCCAACAAGCTGCTTCTCCAGTGGCCGACGCTCCTGCGCCACCTGTTGAAAGCGAAAGAACCAAAAACGTTCTGACAACTACACAATGGCTGAGTGTCATCAGCATTTTCGCTTCGTTGGCGGGGATCTACTACAAACGCGAAGAGATCAAAACCTTTTTGGCCAAAAAGCCGCCTCAGAACCCCCCCACCTGTTGATACCGTGCCTCGGGCGCCCCCGCCATCGCCTGTTGGCATCCGTTCGATGGAGTAAAAATAAATTAAACTTTCATTCCGAAATAAATATGGCGCCAAAACTTGACTTCCCACTTGCCTTAATCAAATCTGCTGCCGTCGGTGGAATAGCTATGGTCTGGGTTAACTTCACACTGAAGGCTTTCAAAATGGCCCGGCATATCATTTCTACTTCGCCAGAAGAAGAAACTTGTCAAGCCGACCCCTGTCCCGAAGAATTTCAAGCGCCTTTTTTATGAAAAATTGGAAGAATAAACGAATTTAAAAAAATAACTTTTTTGTTACATCAAACATGTCTGACAACAACAACTCGTGAAAACAATCATGGACGGCGCAACTCTAACCGGCTTGGTCGCTGGCATCGGTTGGATTGCAAAAAAGGTCGTGAAAGAAAACTTCACCGCAGACCCAAGCTCCACCATCATCAACTACGCCAAATTCACCGCTGTCATGGCTTGCAGCATCGCGCTGAAACAGTATCTCCAGGACCAGAAGATTCTTCCTGATTCCGTTTGAAAAAATAACTTTTCTATAAAATGGCCAGCATTGCGATAATGATCGGTGGGGCTCTAATTAATGCCGCAGCTTTCTCTGGCGGCAACTATCTTAACTTTCTTAGAAGAAAAAACGCGTCATGACAAAGCCCTCGAAAAATATCAAGAGGCGATGGCAAATTACACGCGCGAGCGCATGCAGCTCCTTGACTGGACTGAAACCAACAGAGAAATCAAGGATCAGGCCAAGCAGAACTTCACGAATACTGATTACGCGTTCAAGCTCTACAAACAGGCGCACCCTGACCAAAGATTGACTCTGCCCAAAGAGCCGAAGTTCTCGGACATGTATCAGCCAAGCGAGCTGCAGAAACAGGGCGAGCTTCTTTTTGTTGGCGTTAGCGCGGTCGCCCTTGGATACGTAGCTTTTCGTTTCCTTTGAACTTTTTTTTTGCCACATAAATAAATGGAAGCCAAGCTCTCCAAAATCTACTACAGCCCCCAGGGCTACTGGAAAGGCACCTCTGCCATCAAAAAAATAGCAGAGGCCGCAAAACTGAGTTCATGAAGATGCTGCCAGACAGAGGCTCATCTATCTTCCTGCCCCGCGACACGTTCCTCGCCCGAAATTTGATGTGGCGACGCCCAACTCAGTCCACCAAGCGGACGTTCTTTTTCTGCCCCATGACAAGCTTCCTCTTGGAAAAAAGATTTACAAATATGCGCTGACTGTTGTCGACGTCGCCAGCCGTTACAAAGAGGCTGAACCTCTGACCTCCAAAGACTCTGCCGAAGTTGCGAAGGCTTATCGGTCGATTTACAAACAAAGTCCTTTGACTTGGCCTCATATGCTGCAGGTTGAACCTGGCCGCGATTTCATGGGAAGCGTGACAAAACAAAAGGAAAACCACAAAACATATATTCGCAGCTGCGGCACTGAAATTCACAGAGATCAGGCCATTGTCGACGTTTCAACCCGCACGCTTGCCGAGCGCCTTTTTGGCCATCAGTATGCCGTGGAAATGCTTTTGCCTGAGAGCCGGCGATCAACTGCGTGGGTCAGGAGGCTTCCTGATGTTGTCAGTGCGTTGAACAATGAGGTCACCAGTGTCATGGACAAAAAACCTGCTGTTGCAATCAAAGAGAAAGTAGTCGCCTCAAAACCATCAACAAAATATTCGAGGCCTGTTGGATTGAAAGAAAGAAAAATACCCCCTCTTGTCAATGTGAGATATTTGTATCAACCCGGCGAACTTGAAGGCGGGACAAAAATGGCCACAGACCCCATCTGGTCTTTGAAAGTCCACCAGATTGAAAGAAATGTTACAAAACCTAATGAGCCGGTTATTTGTCTGATGGGCCAAGCGCGGCTTAATAATTTGTTCGCGAAGAGCTGTTGGTTGTGCCGCCTAATATACAGCTTCCGCCCGTTCGATTGCTCCGTGCCCGTATCTGTGCGTTGAAAAAAGAAATGTTTTAATGTTTTAACATTGTTACATTAATTTAGATTTAAATAAAATAAATAAATTAATAATTGAAATTAAAATAGTTTAAATATCTACAAAACCCGCTTATAGCATAGCTATTCTAGGTGGATTGTACTAATTACAGTCATATTTACCGAGCAGAAATTGATTTTAAAACAGCTACTAAATAAATAAACATACACACACATTAATAGTTAATCAAGCACAAAGGTAAAAAGAGAAAGCAAATTGAGAGGTGTAAAGTAGATAAACGACTAAATGCAAGTTTGAAAGCTATAGTGTATAATAATTATTTGTATTTAAATTCAGTATTAGAGAATGGGCATCACATAATAGTCCTCAATTTTAAGTACAGTTAGAAGCAACTTATGAATTTTCCTTTTAAATGCTGTTTTCGTGAGCTTACGCCAATCGTAGACAATTCCATAATCTCGTACCAAACGCAGGAAAAGACTTAAGTTTTATATGCAATCTGGATTTCTGGAATTGTGTATTCAAAGTTGAACACCTTCTTTATGAATGATACTGTTTCACCCTAGGCAGCT
>JAHPZR010046073.1:22500-59630 GCA_019787425.1 Platygyra sinensis
TCTGGTTTCCCATCTATTGTTATGAAACGGTTGTTCCAAATAGTTTCATGTTGATATTCCATAGCCGTGGAGGGGTTCGTAGAGTGCAACTGATGCCAAACAGTCAGTATATCTCTGTAAATGCTTGACACATGTGAGGTCAAATTTAAGTCGTGCCGGCGTGCCAAAATTACATTCGAAGATAAATGGACCCCGTATTGAGCTGTAACAGAGGCGAAGACGGAGCACCATTTACTACCGTCAGCTTCATAAAAGCGTTTGACCCAGGATGCTTTAAGGGTTTATCCGTTATGGTGAAGCCAACGATATTGAGACCACCTTTGTCCACAGGAAGTAATATTGTTTGACGTTTTACGTTGTCGGGCTTGAAGTTTCAGATGAATTTCAAGCAAATATCACTAACTTTCGGAGCCACTTTAAGAAGGGACGTATTATAATCTAACTTAGAAACTGCGATTGTCTTAACAATACAAATTCTTACTATGAGAGTTAAATTCCTAGTCGTCCATTGATTTAAAATGTTCTTTAGCGTTAGAAGCTTCTCTTCGAAGTTGATTTTGTCACTAGTGGTGGAGTCATGGGTGAAAGCGCGAAAGCGACACCTAGCGCAAATACATATTCTTCCGACCAAGCGATGTTAAATGGAGCGGGTTTACCCAAGCGGCGTTTTAGGCTTCCAAGCCACATTCCTTCTGTTTTCGAGAAATTTATTTTCAGACCTGAGCATGTACCAATATCATTTAAAAGACTGAAGAGGTGACTGGCCGAACGCTCATCCTTTATAAACGCTGCAAGATCATCTGCATACATACTTAGTTTTGATTCGGTGTCGTTGATATTTTTAACCGTGGGTATTTTAATTGTTTCTGATCGCTTGAGTAAGCCCCTCAATTGCTAGTACAAAAAGAAGACATGACAATGGGCACCCTTGTCGAAAGCCGCCGTAGAGGTGGAAAAAGTCTGACGCGTGACCATTGTCATTACAAGCGTGTGATGTTAGAGAAAGTATGGATCCATTTTCGAAACATCGGGTCAAAGTTCCTGACCTCGAGTACTTTGAAAAAAAAATTCCGTTCTTAAGAATCAAATGCTTTCAGTTTCTAATAAAGAGTAACATGCCTTTCAGTTTAATTTCTTCATACAATTCATAGATTCAATCACATCAGAAATCAACAGAATATTTTCTCCAATAAAGCGATTTTTGACATAGCCTGTTTGCAGCTGCTGAAACTTTCAGCAACACAGAAACTCAAAAAAAGAAAAATTCAAAAAAGCAGTATGTACGGCCTATTTTAAGGGAAACAACTGAGGGTAGCATGGTCTAGCATATTAAATTCCTTCACAAGTGACCTAAACTGAATTGACAACGATAGTAGCAAGCCTCTGACAAGTGCCCACTGACCTGTTAACGTTACTTGACAGCCAACACCGCACCAGACAGCTCACATTTAATAAACGTTTCTGTTGAAGATCACTTAGATAAAAGTCACAAAACTTTAGGCGAGGTCTTTTGGTTGATACCTTATGTAGCTAGCTAGCTTTCCTAAGAGATTCTTATGGTCTCTCCTGTCGACAGCCTTGCTTTGCGTCTAAGCATATTACACTAGTACTATTTATATAACTATTGTCTATATTGAGCTCCAAGCCACGACATAAATGTGCTATGGAGTGATTTAAAGCCGGATTAACAGTTGGCTACATTAAGGTCGTTATTATTAAGATACGTGATCCATTGACAAGTCAAGCATGTGTTTATTTGGTGGATATTCCATAGCACCTCAATTTTCCCAGGGTGTGATAACCACGCTCGTAAGGTGGAGTGATATCTCCAAACCTCAGCTGCATGACGGGAAGGTGAGATTTTGTTGTCAAGAAACCTCTGTCCTCTCGCCACACATTATCATCCCTGTCGCAGTGGCATCCATATCCAGGCCTTACACAAGTGTCAGTTACCCCGCATGCGCACTTGTAGGGATAAGTGGAGTTACTTCCTCCCCAGTAAATCATGTTGTGTCCATCACGTGACACCCACCAGCCAGCCATGTTACCCTTATATAAGAGAGGTGAGTTAAGACATTCGTACTTGATAAACTGCTCACAGTGGGCAGATATGGCCGTTAATTTTCCCAGTTGAAGGAGATTTGCTCCAGTGTAGTGAATATCACGATTGTAACAACCGTTAGCTTCACATCCTTCCACAAGGGTTCTGTCTTCGCTGTCGTGACCGATGATCGTCACGCCAATGTTGTTCTTGTCAGTCATGTTACAATAAACTAGGAAAGGTGTCGCGCCTCCTTCTCCATCAGGATCGATGACGTAAGATCCGCTTGGAGCGTTGGGATTGTACAACTTAATCTCGCTACAGCTTTTATTTTCTGTAAAGAAATGTTGAGATGTCTAAGATGGGTTTGGCGTTCACCGTCTGGCTCAAATATCCCGCTTACTGCGTTCAGCTATAACCCCAAGGCTTCCATCCCCCGAAAGTTTCTTGTTAGACTCTCAGTTACATTTATTTTCAGGTTTCCGTTTTTTCATCGTAAACTCATCCCCGCCATCCAACTGAGTCACTTCGCATCCGTCCTCCACCCTCTACCTCCACCTAATACACACCCACCCAAGAAACGTCTTAAAAAGCAAACAGCCTCCCTGTCTTTTATTGTTTTTGTTTTTCTTTTGTAAACTTGTACCTTTGTGACAGCGATAGGAATTCAATTCATATTCAGGAACACAGTCGGCGCCGTTCTTGCAAGGATCGCTTTCACAAGGAGACTGAAAATATGAAACAAAGAGAAATTTGTTTATAATCTACGACATTTCAGGAAAGCCTTGTGTGCCACCTAGGCGCGATGAGGATTATGTGTGTATTGATTAAAAAAAAAAAAAAAAAATCAAGGCAGAAAATTTACAGGCCTGTTACAAAATCGCACCCATGGGTTGTTATGATGGAACGTAGAATTAAGGTATCATGGTAGGTGGATTTTTAAGAAAAATGCGAAAAATCTTTTTTTCGCTGTTCAAATTGAGGAGACTGAGAAAAATAATTTGCAGAAAGAATGGAGAAAAAAGCTTTTTTACTTTTTACGATAAAGAGAAAAACTGTTTTTGAATCTCATTAAATCTCTTACGGCGCGTTGACAGCTCTAATTAAAATTCACCGCCAGTTGTCACATGTAATGCGAATTGCGGTGTGATATTTTATTTGCGCACGCGAACCGTTCTCGATCTGGTTGTTTCATCGCAAGTCAAGCTTTCGTTCTTGTCAAATTTTCTTTATGTCAGGACGAAAACTCGCAAGAAAACTTCTTGCCCATTTTCGTCTCCGAAGAAGTCGAAGAGGCGAAAATCTGGTGGAACCAGCAAGTTCAGCGTCGAACAAGATCTTTGGCTCCTGATCTGAGCGACTGTGGGTCGCATTGTTTTAAACTTAGAAGAATGGTTGAAGGAACTCGAGGACACAAATCCCGCCAATGAAGCTGAAGGTCAAAATACAACAAGTGCTAGTCGCACGATATTGCTGGAGAACGGACGCGACTCCGAAACTTCCACAGCGAGAGATCGAGTCAAGCACAGATGTAGACGATATAGACCTCGAAATTTCCTCTTTTTGGCTTCACGAGGCATATAATGGTTTCAGAAAATGTCTGGAGAACGAAGAAGTCTAAACTCGAACAACATAATACCAATGCCGCCGACGAAATAATCACGGCAGTTTAAATACAAACCTGTTTAAACCTAAGTAGTTTTTCGCTTCTCGGACGATTTCACTGCAACGTAGACGTCTGTTTATTTCAAGTTGTCATGACCCATTGTTTTGGTAAACCGACCCATGCCGACATCTGTCAGCGCGGAGGGATTTTTAACACCTAATCATACCGATCTCGCAAAAGGTTTTTCGTCTTTTTCTCGATAAAACAAAACTGCATATAAGGATGAACATTTTTAGTTCGTTTACGCGTGTCTTCCAACGGAATTGGCTGAAAATCGACAGGTATGTTCCCTATTACCTCCTTCGAAAAAGGGTGTCGGGCTTTGTTTAATTTCGCTTCCGTTTCAGAGTTATGGCCTCTTTAGTGTAAGGAAACACCCGAGTTCAGAACATCAAACTTTAGGAGGGTGTAGAAAAAAAACCAAACCACATCTGGAAAATCGCAGACACCCTTTTTGAGGGTGATGTGTGAGAAAACATTTCCGATGTTAATCGCGCCGCTCCGATGATTCACGCGCGGAAGCGAACCAGTTTAAGCAAAGCAGTGTTTCTGGGTATTTCTTTTTATATCACTGCGACAATAACTTTTTAGAAAATTTCGAACATATGATTGTATTCTATAACTATTAAGCTTTCAGAAAATGTGTAGGTTGATGGGGTTTTCTTTCAAAGCGCCAGCGTAAGAGCGCGATTTCCAAACACTGTCAATCCACCTACCATGATACCTTAAAGCAAAGCTCTTTGTTCCAACTGAAACGAGTGTAAAATAAATGCGTTTTTAACTTACCCATGGACCGTAATGATGGACGGTGGCATTAGAGTTAAACTTTTCAGTTTCTCTGTACTTGTCAGTGGCCAACAATTCACACAGATAAAGACCCTTTGAGTCAGGATACGCCGCCATGTTGAACGAATAACACTTTGGGTCAGCAACACAAAGGAAAGTGCAATCAAGCTGATCTTCCACCATGGACGATGTTATCTTCTCTGCCCATAGGTAATGGAAAGAATTTCGCTTAAAATCGCCAACGGAAAAGTCGCCTGCTGGATTTCGATAAAGAGCACTGTTTTCAATAGTATACATCATCATTAACTGGGAGGACAGAAACAACAGTATTGGCAAGAGTATCATGCTGCCGCCCCCCAACGAAAGCAATATGTCTAATGCCCTCCTTTCAGAGGTTTTTTATCACTGTTTTGCCGTAATAAGCCATGACAAAAACAATTTAAAATCGTGGCCAAAAATAATAGAATCTGTCATCTCGTTCTGGCGAGTTTTGTGTTGCATGTCTGGTATTTGGCAATGATCCGTAGAATTTAAGGGTAAATAAGCTGGAAATGTTTCATCATCAGAGAGGTCAACTCTGATATACCTTATATATGAACAGAACAAATGCCGGAAAAAATCAATGCCCCGAGCGGGATTCGAACCCACGACACCCCGATCTCATGAAAGGTGCTCTAACCACTGAGCTACCGGGGCAACCACAGTGGAGTGTGTCGAATATTAGCTACAAAGGAACATTGATTACCAGACATTTGCTCCCAGGCCTCACGGACTGGGAATTACTTCTGTTGATCGTCGAGACATTGCTCATCGGACCAGATGTTGTATTTAACCATACACATTGTAAGTAACGCGGCAATGTCTGGACGATCAACACAAGTAATTCCCAGTCCGTGAGGCTGGGAGCAAATGTCTGGTAATCAATGTTCCTTTGTAGCTAATATTCCTAGTGCAAGTGTGGACGGATGCATCCCCCAACCGAGGGTGAGTACCATAAATGTTTTTGCAGCTCAAAAGTACGGGCGGTGTAGCAGCTCTCGTAAGCTTGTAATTCTATTTGTCGTCGTCGCAGTAGTGTATGTTTTAGGGCTAGGGCGCATTGTTTCTGTTGTTTGTTCTATTGTACTCTCGAAGGGTAGCAAGCCATTCATGTGAGACCTTACGAGAGCTGCTACATCGCCCTTACTTTTAGCTGCAAACATTTATGGTACTCACCTCGGGGATGTTCATGCAAACCATACCCAACTTTTATAATATCAATTTGCCAATACGTATTTTTCATTCCATGTATATTGCAATTTATTTTTGTTATTTTAAAAGGGCAGTCGCCTATTAGCAAGCTGTTTATCACTGCTGTCAAATAATAAGAAAATGACTCGGACGAAACTCGATCAAGCTTTACACAATTATTCAAGAATCTCCAACTTTATGCGTTGCGTGGCATAAATGGCGGCTCCATAAGGGTCTCGAGTAGGTTAAAGATGAGTTATTGCTCAAGGTTTTGATAACTAAACAGTTCTTTCTGTTTGGTGTCTCCGTACAAAGCTCTTTAAATTTGGGCGAAACACTTTTTCGAATAACGCGTGAGTGAATAACCGCACAGACCTAAATCTTGTAGGCTGGTAGACCAGACACGAGAGAGCGGCGGAAATCGAGCCTAGAAATCTTGGCAAGATCGTTTATTCTCATCAATCATCTGGGTTTTATTGAATGGCTACGATTTATATTTTTGACGGGGTGACACTTCAAACCAGCAACTCGGACTCTACGCTAACAAGAACGTATAGTCATCTGGGTGCACAGCCAGCAGAAACTCACCTTTTGACAACCGTGACACTTCCTCAGTTGTTCCCTCTTTGTTTCCTTCGTCCGCCATTTTGAATATTTTGGCGGGTTACCGCTGTACACTCGTTCCCAGACTCCCGTTCCCCGTTCCCCGTTCCCCGTTCCCCGTTCCCGGTATTAGTAACATCCTGTTTTTATTGTACTAGAGCGACGCTTATTAGTATGGAGGAAGACACTTTACCTAGACAGTTTGAATATTAATGATTTTCCTCGACCTAACTCGACCGTGAAGCATATTAATGATTTTCCTCGACCTAACTCGACACTTACTCGACAGTAACAAGGCTTACATCAAGCAGAAACCCTGCGACGATGAAATATGATAAAGAATAAACGCAATACGAGAAATAATTGTCCTGGAGCTTCGTGCCTTTTCCCAATAATACACACAGCGCCCCCACAACAGTTACAGGCTGAGCTATTGAAGACAGACTGAAACCAAAGGTAAGGATGTTTCAACCTTTTTGTTTTAACCATATCATAACTGATTTATCGTTTATAATTTTAAAAGTAACTACAAAGCAGGATTAACGAAGTTTCGAGCAATGGAGCACATTTAAGGTATCATGGTAGGTGGATTGACAGTGTTTGGAAATCGCGCTCTTACGCTGGCGCTTTGCAAGAAAACCCCATCAACCTATACATTTTCTGAAAGCTTAATAGTTATAGAATACAATCATATGTTTGAAATTTTCTAAGAAGTTATTGTCGCAGTAATATAAAAAGAAATACCCAGAAACACTGCTTTGCTTAAACTGGTTCGCTTCCGCGCGTGAATCATCGGAGCGGCGCGATTAACATCGGAAATGTTTTCTCACACATCACCCTCAAAAAGCGTGTCGGCGATTTTCCAGATGTGGCTTGGTTTCTTTCTACACCCTCTTAAAGTTTGATGTTCTGAACGCGGGTGTTTCCTTCCACTAAAGAGGCCATAACTCTGAAACGGAAGCGAAATTAAACAAAGCCCGACAACATTTTTCGAAGGAGGAAATAGGGAAAATACCTGCCGATTTTCAGCCAATTCCGTTGGAAGACACGCGTAAACGAACTAAAAATGTTCATCCTTATATGCAGTTTTGTTTTATCGAGAAAAAGACGAAAAACCTTTTGCGAGATCTGTATGATTAGGTGTTAAAAATCCCCTCCGCGCTGACAGATGTCGGCATGGGTCAGTTTACCAAAACAATGGGTCATGACAACTTGAAATAAACAGACGTCTACGTTGCAGTGAAATCGTCTGAGAAGCGAAAAACTACTTAGGTTTAAACAGGTTTGTATTTAAACTGCTGTGATTATTTCGTCGGCGCATTGGTATTATGTTGTTCGAGTTTAGACTTCTTCGTTCTCCAGACATTTTCTGAAACGATATATGCCTCGCGAAGCCAAAAAGGGGAAATTTCGAGGTCTATATCGTCTACATCTACATCTGTGCTTGACTCGTTCTGTCGCTGTGGATGTTTCGGAATCGCGTTAGCCTGCGAGCAGGCTCACTTGTTTGGGCCGTGATACCCTACCCAAACAAGTGAGCCTGCTCGCAGGCTAGAATCGCGTCCGTTCTCCAGCAATTTCGTGCGACTAGCACTTTTTGTATTTTGACCTTCAGCTTCATTGGCGGGATTTGTGTCCTCGAGTTCCTTCAACCATTCTTCTAAGTTCAAAACAATGCGACTCACAGTCGCTCAGATCAGGATAAGAGATTTAATGAGATTCAAAAACAGTTTTTCTCTTTATCGTAAAAAGTAACAAAGCTTTTTTTCTCCATTCTTTCTGTAAATTATTTTTCTCAGTCTTCTCAATTTGAACAGGGAAAAAAAGATTTTTCGCATTTTTCTTAAAAATCCACCTACCATGATACTTTAAACGAGATTGCGAGCGTGCGAACAGTTGCAAAAATTTTGCGAGCACGAGCAAGCGAGCACCCATGTAATTTTTGCGAGCAATTAGAGCAAAGGCCAAATTTTGCGAGCACTTTTAAATTAAATGAGACCATCCTAAACCCCTTCTAATGATGCTGACTTACAGATTAATGAAGCCGCCATGATGCAGTCTCGTTGCTTGTGGTTTCTGTGGTGTGAAGATCTCGCATGTGATTGGTTACAACACAATAAACATTCCATACATATTTTAGGTGTTCACGGTAATGTTAAAGTAAAGCCCATTATAACTGTTTCTTCTCTGCAAAGGTTTTTGTATTGTGTATTGATTTTGTGATTATTAAACTCAAAATAGAAAGCCAAACAAAACCTCACCGCAAACCTTGGAAGTTACAAATTTCAAATCAAAATTAATTCAACCTTATCCTGGGTTAGCCTAATCGGGCTACAGGAGCTCCGCTTTTAGGGTGACCTAAATCTATATATTATGTTATTACGCGCACAAACCGCAATATTTACAGGTTCACGCACTCAGCGAGTGAAATTATCGGAATTTACCTGCACGAGTTCACTAACAGTGAACGAGAAATTTCAATGCCGCATGAGGCCGCCGAGTGCGGTATTGAAAATTTCGAGTTCATTGTTAGTGAACGAGTGCAGGTAAATCCCGATAATTCACGAGCAATGAGTGCGTTAACATTTTTATTATTCAAATTGAATACACTGCAAACTAAAGTCGTCAAACTTTGCGGAGTCAGCCAAAGCCATGGTGTAATGGTAGTGGTGTATTGAATTTACACCACGGATATTACTTATGGGTTAGAGACTGTTGTGAGTGTTTTGTTTTCAAATACACGCACGCGCTACCCTGCGAGACAGAGGTTCCTTGCTCTTTCTTCTCGGTGAGAGACGAGAGAAACCTCTGCTCGCAAACGCACGATTCTTTGATCTCGCCGCCGTCCACGGCCAGGGACGAATAAATTAAAAAAACCCAGCTTTTCACAAGTGTAAAACGGGTTTTGAATTTTCGCATGGCAGACGCGAGTCAAAACGCTGGTTGAAAACACTTACTCGGACTTGAAAGTACACGCGCTGCATTATGCAAATGAGCTACTTGTATGCGTCAGACTTTCTTTTCAAATGGTGCGGTAGAAACTGCTGTTTGCTGTTAAATTTTCGTTGCAAACTCAAACAGCATTCGGAAACTTTCAGTCTATAGGCTTTTGTTGGAGTTTTAGGCGACACATTCGCCGAAGAAACAGGAGTTGCCGACAAACTGAAGTTTTTTTGGTCCGAAGTTGTCGCAAGTTGTTCCCGCGAAATAAGAGGAAGTGACGTTAAGTTTCAAGGACAGGAAGTGGCGTTTCGCGTGACAGATGCTGACGTAGTTCGCGCATGCACGATAGGAAATCGTGCGGTCTCGAGCAGACGTTCCTCTCGTCTCTCACCGAGAAGAAAGAGCAAGGAACCTCTGTCTCGCAGGGTAGGAATTCGATGGAATTCCAGAGAGTTTTTTCCTGGTATATTGTTCCAGACGGTCTTTAAGGTCGTAAAGCTCTCCTATTCTTCTTGTTGATCGTTTATTCGTTTCTTCGTCTCGTCGAGCTCCTTCTCCGCAGCTGCAAGCTGTGTCGCGGATTTGGTAAGCTGTTTCTTGAGGTCCACAATCTCAATTTGCTGTTTGTTTACAGTGGATTTTAATTCTCTTAGGTCTTCTCTGATTTTCTTATTTTCCAGTAAAATATTATTTACCGTGATTTGAATGTCCACCAACATTACTCGTAAGTCTGTTAGACTGGGTTCTTTGTGATGATCTTTGGCTTTCTTCTACTGAGCCTCGTTCACCACGTTTGTGTGTATGACCTGTTCCAGTCATATGATTGTAAAAAGACACGTTCCTTGCTCGTTAATACTAAAACCAGTCGTCCACTTTAACATCGGAGGGAGAAATGTTTGGGACTTACACTGTTGTAGTTATTTTTTGGCCTTGAACTTTCAAGTTACATACAGGCAGCAAATGACTCAAAACGTACTGACAGTCCTGCATAACACTCTGCACTATCTGAGATTGTCTCACTAGTTTGGTTTATTTTTTGTTCAATTTAAGTTTCAACATTTTTTCAGATGGCTGAACGACAGAGAAAGGTAGAAGTCATAGACTTATCGTCAGAAGACACAAAGGCTGGTTCACCCAGAGTGCTGTTGATGTTGGATTTAGATGGCTGGAAACTGTTTAACCAGGATATTTAATCTACATGTTTTTTGGTACACGTATATTTTAAAACATAACAAAAATATAAATTGTCATAATTATTATTTGAGTTGCAACCTGCAGATTACACCCTCTGGTTCACTTATATATGTGGTACTTAAACTCACAGTTAAGTTTCTTGCGTTGCTCCAGTATTTCCTCCTGAAGCTGCATCTTTATCTTTTCACGTTCTTCTATTTCCTGTTTATACCCTGAAGGGGAAAGAAACGCGGTCGCTGTCTGATCCAAATCAGGTACAACGATATATATTGCGAAATAATAAATTGTAATAATAATAAATTGAAATTTATACCGCGCAGTTTCTATAAAAATATTCAACTGCGCCTTACAATAAATATTAAATTAAAAATGAAATAAAAGTTCAAAATTACAATTCTAAAATTCCATAAATAATAGAATAATTCATCAATAATTAATTATAACAACTATAGTAACTAATTAAATGCCCTATTAAATAAAATAGAGTCCCAACCATTAGGTCCTAGGTCCCAACCACGCTGCTCGCTCAATGTGTCGCGCAATGCCTTTTTCAGCTTGCGCTCTGAAAAAAAAAACATTTTCTTTGACGTTGATATTGTGGTAAAAACATAAAACTAAAAAAAACGAAATATGGTTTATCGTGGTATGTACTCTCATCGACAACGAGTAAGCGTCATCGCTCTTTTCGTATTGTTTCTGCATGTTGAGCGAGTTTGCAAACGTTTTTGAAAGGAAAGTCTGACGCGTCCAAGTCGCTCATTGCATAATGCAGTGCGTGCACTTTCACGTCTGAGTTCGTGTTTTCAATTGTCAACAGATCTTGGCAAAAGATTTCTTTCGTTATCTTTGATATTGTGGTAAAAATAAAAGACAAATCAAATATGGTTTAACGTGGCACTGGTGAAATTTCACTGATTTGGGATTAATTGCCATACTTTTTAACCAATCTGAATGCAGAAATTGTTGCTTGTATATTATTATTCCGAGAATCTCGCCACATACAAGTTAAATCTGGAAAGTTCTTCAAAATATGGTTTTTTCCCCCGATTTAGGAGAAAAAATGGCGGCGTTATGAGCATGCGCATGCAAGTTATCCTGGACTCTCTTTTCGCCCGCCCGGGTTCAGCCCCTATATGGGGCGGGAAGAAAGGAGAGTTCAGGGACTGGAGTTTGCCTTTCTAAAACAACGTCAAACAATGTGTGCGTGTATGAAATTTTGAGCAGTTGCTTAAGAGGGATTAGGACAATAGAAAACCCTCATCGGGACGATGATTAATTAATAGGCAGCACGGTATGAAAGCATATTTTTCCTTGTTAAGATGATTCCCGAGTTTTGCACTGCACATTCCTATTGCGCACGATTTTTGCGTCATCAGCGCGCGCGCGTACAAAACGTAAGAGATTTCCCTCAAACTAAGTTCGATAGCGAGATAAAAGCTCCTTTTCTCTTAAACGAGCACGGTCGCCCCCACTTTTCATTTTATAAATTGAATGAGAACAATATCCGTAATAACTGAGAAAAATTTGGAAGAAATCGGCTATGGCTACTTTTTTGGCAAATGAAATAAATGCTATGGATAGAGACGTAACGGGCCCAAGTCCAAACTATGTTTCCTTTAAAGGATAAAAATATAAACTAATAATGCAGGGTATTTGAAGCCATTTTTTCTGGGACGTTGATGAATAAGCAATCAAAGAAAGTCGAACTCTGTGTGATATAACATGCCACATTGAAAAATAATAGAGCCTATCTGTTGCGCACTGAGATAACAAAAAAACCACCTAGATACCTACAGTATATTTGTCAGCATCGTGGCATGAAAACAAGCACGGTGACCCCCTCTTTTTATTACGTTTTTAACATCTCCTTGTACTGTAATGACACCATACCAAGTTTCATCGGAAATCTATGGCTGGTTCTTTTACTCGGGAATCACCTTAAGAGCCACTGACTCGAAATATCGATAATCGCTGGACAGGTTCGAAAAATTGAAAACCCTGAAACTTTGCCTCAAGAACCCTTTTAGGGAGTTCTCTTTGAAAGTATTATTCCGATTTTCTAAGAATGTAGCGTCTTCGAGAAATTCACAAACATGAAAATACAACTTTTTACCTTATTAAATATGCAAAAAAATATCGGGAAAATTGACAAAGTTCTTGGTATTTGCATTGAAACAATTTACAATTTTAGAACACGGGATTAACTTAGCACAAGAGTTTCACCTTAATTCTATCTAACAATAGAAAGTTTTAATTTTTTCAAGTAATTTGAAGGGCTCCGTCGACTGTCAAAGAATTGCCTTTTCAAGCTCCTATGGAAACGGTAAAAAGGGCGTATTTTTACGAGCTTAAAACGCATCTTGGTATGCCCGATATCGAATCGAAATTAACATTGAGATAATCCTCGGGCCCCAGTTGTTCAAAGGCTGGATAACGCTATCCACCGGATAAATCACTATCCAGCGGATAAGTGTTAACTAAACAAACCACGCTATCCGCTGGATAACGTTATCCAGCCTTTGAACAACTGGGGCCTGGCCTTCTTCTATCAAGATTTCAAATAAAAAATCTGGGCAGTCTGAACGCGCGCTAGCAAACATAACAGATTTTAAGGTGGATGATAACTTATTTGCATAATCTACGAAAACTAAAAGTCTGTTTATAGAATGACTACTCGGCATATTTCTAACAGTGGTAGTCCAGTTACGTTTCCATGGACTAATTCTGAGATTATTTTGTCGTTTGTATTGTTTTCTTCAATTAGTTAACTTTAATAATTCCAAATAATAAAGAAATAAGGAAAATCTACGTGGAGTTTGAGTCTACATTATAATTAACACCAGCAAACACGCTTACATGTACGTATTAAACAGACATTTCAATTTCCAGATTCTTCCAGAATTGTTAAATCGTTTTTTCATAGTTGAAATCCATCTTCAAAAGTTATTCTCGGCTTATGCAGGCTTTATTTCTGGGGCTCTTTCGAGCTCGGTCCACAGTATAAGATACTGGCACAGATAACACAAAAATAGCTTTCAAACTTGTAAACAATGTCACGCAACTTAAACTGTAGTCTAATTTGCAAGCAATAAAAACAGCTGTAGGTGGGACTATTGATCAAAACGGCATCTATTGTTTGGTTTTACAGAAGCTCCATTTTATATTGCCAACAAAACACTGCTCTTGTTTTTCTTTTTTCTTAAAAAAATAAAAACAAGAGAAAAACAGCACAATCATTCCCTTGCTGTAACTTTGATGATATCGTAAGGCACGTGCATGCAAGGTGTCATTTCCACAAGGCGTAGCAATTATTAAAAAGCACGATATTTCCTTGATTGCAGCTTCCTGTGTTATAATGGCGTTTTGCAGTTTTGCGTCTCTTGCTGGTGGAACGTGTGGTCCAAGTCCAGAAATTCCAAATGTAGTTCACTTTGTTGATTCAAAAAATTGTGATCGTGATGTTAAAGAATACTTAAGATTTTGTAACATTTTGACGAATGTTGAAAGCGTCTATAGCGAAAGAAAACTTTTACTAGTCCGTGCAGGTAAGTAAAAGTGTGGCATTTCTATTTAACGAAGGAGCAACAGTGGTTTCTTGTATCATGAAAGTGATACAAGCAAACTCACCAATCTCTGCCTGGGGATATTCATCCCCAAGAATGCCAGCAGCACAGGGCGGTCTGTCCAAAGCACAGGGCTGCCTATGGTATTCGCTGGCGAACTAGGAAGATAAAATGCTGCGTCTCAACAGAAGTTGCGGGACACGAGACAGCGTCTAACCGAGGATAACAATAACAACAATAACAATAATTTTATTTGCATTTCCTTTTGAAGTAAGGTTACAAGAGATCTATATATATTTTCTTTTTTTATGTTAAGATGTTAAGTAATTTTGAGATTATATATAGTTTACGAAGGAAATGCCTAGTGCCAAAATGAACCCTAAGGTTTTCGAGTTCAGCCCTAGGCTTGCTATGTTGTAATTTTTGTAGCTTACACTCAAACTGGTGTTTACACTCACACAAGTGTATAGCGAAGGCGAAATGGAATGAAATAGAAAAAAAAAAAAAAAAAAAAAAAAAAAAAAACGAGAAAAAAGAGCAAAAATGCATGCAAAAAGGCATAGCGCTACTACAATCAGGCAGCTATAAGACTATAAAACAGAAAGGGAAGAAGGATAATCCTATTTTGAAATGATCTTTAAAGGTAAGATTGCTTACGTAGTAAATGCTGTTTAACTTGTTTACTAAAACAGTTTGAGCTAAGGTTTTTGAGATCAGTTGGTAATTCTTGCCAAAGTTCAGAGGCCAGTGAAGCTATAGTCTGTTTTCCGAGGAGATCGAGGGATGAACAACAAGCAGTCTTACTTCCCTTTTTTCAAGAAACCGGCCTGCTTGTTCCAGCTGGATCGCGTTAGTAAAACCTATTCATGTCCTCTGGTAATCTTCGTTACAAATAAGAAACATTATGAATGAATTACGAATGAGAAAGACCAACAACAACCCATATATTTCTATTCCGCAATGCACTATGCGTGACGCATGACTCGCGAATCTGGGCGCGGGAAGCGTGGAAGATTTGGCGAGTAAACTTAGCGAACCGGCGAACGTTTTGTTAATAAAGGGAAAAGCTGGGGAGAGGAACTGAGAAGAGATAAAAATGATTTATAAACAAATCCATGAATAGCACATATATTTTTGTAATGGTTGCTATATGTTATGCTCACATTCCGGCTGAATTTAGTTGGAGTGGTTCATTGGGACGGGGAATTTTAGGCTCCATGTTTATTTCTCAATTAAACCATAGTCTATTAACTATGATTAAACGTAGGCTATTAAACACTCGACCAGTCTGCAATTATTTCGAAAGGAGACTAGTCTCTTAAAATACATTTAAGTATTTGTCTGGATTGTAATCTTGATCGGAAACGAAGATTACCAGAAAATCAAATAAATGGACATAGGTTTTACCAACGCGATCCAGCTGTAGGACTGCTTGCTGTCCAGCAGTCGGTCACCTCGGTGAGACTTTAGCTTACGTTGTCTCATGGCCCGCAACTTTTGTTGGGACACACCGTTTTGTCTTCCCAGTTCGCCAGCGAATACCATATGTGCTGCTGGCATTCTTGGGCGATAAATATCCCAAGGTACAGATTGGTGAGTTTGCATATATCAATTTCATGATACAAGAAACCACTTGCCACACTTCTACTTACCAGCACGGGCTAGTACAAGTTTTCTGTCGCTATTAACGCTTTCAACATTCGTCAAAATGTTTCAAAATCTTAAGTGTGCTCTCACATCACAGTCACAATTTTTTGAGCTCAAGCAGTTTAAGGCCTGGGTCAGGAATGTAAAGTACAAATATGGTTGGACAGCTATATCTCCTGTTGTATTTTGTTTTTGCCAAGCTGAACTTTTCCCTGATGAGAAAACTCGACGTCCCGCCTTGCCTCAACATATTATCTTGACCACGTGACATGTCACGTGATCGTTTTGTTAAATTTTGGTAAATCGGCGAATTGGTGGCGAATTTTCGGTCTATTGATTAATAAATGAGCGTTTTCGAAGCAAATTGAAATTATCTACCTTGCTACGTTTGGAATGATCTTCCTCGATTTCGTGTTTAGAAGATATAGATGATCAAAGGTCAAATTTTGTTGGAAAAGACAACCTTTTACCCTTTAAAATTTTTCTGTGAAAAGAGGGACGGTCATTTCAAACGTGAGAGTATGAAAATGATTGGCCTGCATCTAAAACGCCTTTTCGCCGAATGATATTACTAAAACTCGCCACCAATTCCTCAAATAATGGCTATTTTCCGCTAAACATCACGTGGCATGTCACGTGACCTGTCAGAAGTACCAATTGCGCTTTAAAATGTTCAGCAGGTAAAAACCTGACTGTGTGGTAAGTCTGGTTCCATTGCCATTTATACTTTCAAAAATATAACGAGTAAACTATTTTTACCGGTAAAAGCCTTTGACCAGTCCGGGATCGTTATCAGATTTGATAACCAAGTAACGTCATATAATGGCGGCCATTTTAAAACTCGGGAATTTTCATATTCACTTCGCTTTGCTCGTTATTTGTTCGATTATGCTCCGGCGGGTAATTTACCCATAACTCTATTCGATAAGTATCAAGAAAGGATGAGCCTCGCGTGTTTTGAAGATGGCGGCTGAAGACCAGCGTAAACGATGTAAAATGCTACTCGTAAAGTGAAACAGCGCTTGCAATTCTGCATACAGATCAGGTATGTTTTTCATTTTGTCATTAGATTTAAGTTGCTTGCAGATTTTTGCGACAATAACAAAAAATATGTTGTTAATCCTTACGCTATATACTTGGGATTTAATCTGTTTTTAGCGTTGTGCACGATGTGTGAAAAAAGTGCACGGGGCTATTTTGATTTGCGATGTGCTGTTCGTAACGGCGGCCATATCTACATCTGTAATTGATGTGTTCCTAGGTATTGAGATGGCGGATGCTGGGACCCATGGAATCAAAACAGCAAATTTATGTCGATTTCGTGGCAAGACGAAGTCTTCAAAAAAGACTTCTGCAAGACCTAAAGAAAAATTCAAGTTTGAATTCGAACGACATGATATCGACACTGAAAAGGATAACGATTTTATTCATCCCCTAATGTTAGTGGGGTATTTTTATCGCCTGAGACGGTCAATCGCCAAATGCATTAAAAGGTAAGTTGCCGATATTTTTGAATCCAAGATTCAATGTCCACACATTCGTGGTCCTAATATATTTTCAAGAAATGCCAGCCAAACTAGGTCAGTTTTCTGGCACACCAGTCATATAATGAAGCTTATTGTTAGATTCAGCGAGTGACAACAATGGGGTAACAGGCCTACGCAACTCCTATCCGCGTGTAATAGCCGCTTTAGGAAGTTTTGCTCGAACTAGTATATCTCTAAGGATCTGCCCCTTTTGTATGGTACGATCTGGGAATCTTTGAATATTTCGCTAAGCAAAAGTCCTGTGGTTTTGGAAGGACATAGATCATATGTCAGGTTGGCTTCCGCTGCAATCCGCGTGAAATTTGTTGAGTTTGACACCTGTTTTTTTGCCAGGTTTTTTCTCTCTCGGCTCGTTTGTATTGCCAGATATGTTTTAAGCTCTCTAAATGTTAGCTGCTCTGGAGGATCAAATATTCCGTGAACATGTTTGCTACTTGCATTTTACGTGTTACTACGCCGATCCCGGCTGTTGAATTAACTGTTGCAAGTTACAATTGCTTAAATTGGAAAAATAACTGCGATGATTATTCTTCACTTGTTACAAGTTATACTGTTTGTTATCACGCAAGCTAAACGAAATTAAGTTACAGCTCTTCAAGATGTATTTACTGTCACTTTTTCGTTTATATTTACTACAGACTGTTAAACAAGCAGCTTCGCCAGCTACCAAGAAAATGAAGCCTGAGTGAAAATAGAAGCTATTATCATGTTCGTGTCGATAAACAACGCTTTTGTGAACAGAATATTTGTTGTCCACCTTCGCTGTGCCATTTTACCCGCGGAACAAATATCACACGGTGTCTATCTGGAAATTAAATTCGCAGTAACTTTGGACGAAGACAGTTTTCTTCCATACATTTCTGTTTTTATTCCATAATCCCATAGCCTATTATGAAGCAAACAAAAATTTAATTCAATGAAGCTGCACTGTGATGTTGTGAGTAGCTCCTTTCATCGCAGCGCCCAGTCGACAGGCATATTTATATACACTGTTGCTATCAAATAACGTCACATGAACGAAAACTTGTCCAACGGTTGGTTTATGGTTTGTTTTGGTCGAGGTTATCAAAAATGATAACGATCCCGAACTGTTGACCCAGGCCTTAAACTACTTGAGAGTCAACAAAGTGAACTACGGTTGAAGTTGTCCTTTAGTATAGCACCTTTCTAAACGACTAATGTGATTCAAGTGAGGCCTTTGCTACTTTTTTGTGGATGTGATTTGTTCTGCTCCGAGCTTTCGCTGATCCACGGCATCACCAGGGAGAGTGAGAAAAAGATATATCGCTCTGGCCTAAAAGCGATGTAGGTGCCACTGTTAATTAGAATTTGTAATAAGGCTAGTGGAACGCACGAAAACTAATGAGTGGTGGCGTGATAAAATGTTGGTGATCTAGTTAAAATAATAGGTCTCTGAGTTCAAAACATTCATCACGGGAGTTCAGTTTCGGCTTGTGTTTTCTGTTGTAGAACTATTCGTACAGTCGCAGATTAGCGGGGTCGTTTTCGCGTGTAATTATCTTGGCTTCAATGTTTTGGATGTTGTGATGGCACATTATGAGGTGTCTTTTCACGGACTGCGAATCGTCGTTGGTTAAATGTTCTTTCACGCGATCGTGTAGGAATCGTGTTATGCTTCCAATTTAGAACTTCCGTAAGCCTTGCACGTGAGCTGGTAAACTGTATTTCTGTGTAGGCACAAACGGGTGCTTGAGATGGGGCAGTTTGTTCGGTTGCATGTCCGCTCTGTGGTGTGCTGTGTGAGGGCTTGTCTCAATGTGGGATTTGTGAGCGATGCGTACTGGTAGGTTTTCTCCTCGGAAGGTTCTTATGATTTCGCGGTCCAATCGGTCCGAGATGAACGGGATTTTGAGATATAGCCATCCTCTGTTCCGTGACTGGGGGTCTCGTAGGCGATACTTTCATCTCTGGCATCTTCAGGGTATCCGTTGAGGCGTAGTTTGTCGTCAAACTCGCGGTCGTGTTCGTCGAATGTTGTTTGGGTAGAGCATCTCTGCTGAATACGCTTTCGTTCATTACGGATGAAGTTGATCTTTGAGTTCCTAGGTAAGGCTGACTGTGGTGTACAAATAGCGGCTTTTTCGCAGGTTTCTTGTAGTATTTAAAGGAACTTTTGCCGTTCGCCGAGATGGTAACTTTGAAGTCAAGTAGAGATAGGGATAGGCCTTCTGGTGATGTAGTGGGTTTTTCGATCTCAAATTTGAGTCTAGGATGTAGACTGTTAATGGTACTGTAAAATTCGTTTGCCTTCTCTTCATTGGTTGTTTGGAGGTAAATGTCATCCACGTATCTTTTGCATGGGCTGATGAGGCGGTAAGATGAGAGGGCGATGCTTTCTAATTTATCCATGAACAGTATGGCTAAGATGCCTGATATGCTGGAGCCCATTGGCAGGCCTCCGCTTTGGCGGAAGATGCGATCTTCAAAGGTGAAGTATATGCTGTGGAGCGTGACATTGAGTAGCTGTGCGATGTCGTTCCTGGAGAGATTGTATGTGCTGTGTTCAATCTTGTTAATGGTGTTGTAGATGGCTTATTGGATAGGTATGGATGTGTACAGGGACAGAACGTCCAGGCTGCACGGGTATGGTAGTGCTTTGTTTTTGTTGTTGGAGTCTCCGTCTTGTATGCATTTAATGAGTTCGTAACTGTTCTCAAGGTGTACTGGGACATACTTTAGCATGGGTTCGAGGGCTCTTGAAGTAACCACGAGATGCGCTGTGTGGGTCCGTTGATATTTGATACAATGGGCCCTTTGCAGGATCCAGTCACATGGCACGGAGTAAATTACGCTGGGACGCAAATAACGCAGTGGGACTTCCAAAACAAAAGAACTCTTACCAGTCCAGCTCGACTTTCCTTTGTTTTGAAAGTCATTTGCGTCCCAGCGTAATTCATTCCGTACCATGTGACCGGATCCTGCAAAGGGCCTATTGGTCTTATTTTGATGAATGGGCCTGTCTTGTGTGTCGTTATTAATTAAATGATGAAATTTGGGTAGGTCAGTGTTGAAGGCGATGAAGCTCTTTATAACGCAACAGCAAAAGAATAGCCACAAACAAGCAAAGACTCATTTTTCTTCGCCGATGTTCAACACTCAAAGTCAATTACAGTCATGGAATCAAGTCCCTAGAAGCGAGATCTAAACTGAGAACCAAACGCTTTGTCCTGAACAAATTATTGGTGGCAATATAAAATGGAGCTTCTGTAAAACCAAACAATCGATGCCGTTGTGATCAATAGACCCACCTACAGCTGTTTTTATTGCTTGCAAATTGGACTACAGTTTAAATTGCCTGACATTATTTACAAGTTCAATGGCTATTTTTGTGTTATATCTGTGCCAGTATCTTACACTGTAGACCGAGCTCGAGAGAGTCTCAGAAAAAAAGCCTGCATAAGCCGAGAATAACTTTTGAAGATGGATTTCAACTATGAAACAACGATTTAACAATTTCTGGAAGAATCTGGAAATTGAAATGTCTGTTTAATACGTACATGTAAGCGTGTTTGCTAGTGTTAATTATAATAACGACTCAAACTCGACTTAGATTTTCCTTATTTCTTTATTATTTGGAATTATTAAAGTTAACTAATTGAAGAAAATAACACAAACGACAAAATAATCTCAGAATTAGTCCATGGAAACGTAACTGGACTACCACAGTTAGAAATATGCCGAGTAGTCATTCTATAAACAGACTTTTTGTTTTCGTAGATTATGCAAATAAGTTATCATCCACCTTAAAATCTGTTATGTTTGCTAGCGCGCGTTCACACAGCCCAAATTTTTTATTTGAAATCTTGATAGAAGAAGGCCAGAGGATTATCTCAATGTTAATTTCGATTCGATATCGAGCATACCAAGATGCGTTTTAAGCTCGTAAAATACGCAACTTTTACCATTTCCATAGGAGCTTGAAAAGGCAATTCTTTGACAGTCGACGGAGCCCTTCAAATTACTTGAAAAAAATAGAACTTCCTAGTGTTAGATCAGGAAAGGTGAAACTCTTGTGCTAAGTTTATCCTGTGTTCTAAAACTGTAAATTGTTTCAATGCGAATACCAAGAACTTTGTCAATTTTCCCGATATTGTTTTTGCAATTTAATGAGGTAAAAGGGTTTATTTTCATTGTTTTGCGAATTTCTCGAAGACGTTAGATTCTTAAAAAATCGGAATAATACTTTCGAAGAGAACTGCCTAAAAGCGTTCTTGAGGCAAAGTTTCAGGGTTTTCGAGTTTTCGAACCTGTCCAGCGATTCACGATATTTTGAGTCAGTGACTCTTAAGCCTAGGTTGGTGCTTTGGCATTATTACTTACTCTCGTTTTGGTGATTCATTTTCTCTTTAAGCTCCTTGTTTCTTTGTAGAAGGTTTTGCACTTTCTTTTGACTCTCTAAGGAAAGAACAAAAATGCCCTCAAAAATATATTGCATGGGTCTCTAATTATGTAATGATGTCATATGATAAAAGGTTTTGTAATGGGAATGCACAAGTAAACCTTCGGGAACTCGCTGGATGGAAGAAGGTCAGAATGTGTCACAGCTGAGAATATCTTTAAACGTAAATGGAATAGATAGAACTCGGCTCCAACAGAGGAGCTTAAGCCAAGGAAACCAAAATAACACCGAGACAAACTTTCTTAATACCGTATTTTCCCGATTAAACACCGGCCTCGAAAAAACGCCGGGTCAAAACTGCGGTTTTTAATTAATCGCCGGGAGCGTTTAATCGGGGCTCCGGCATTTATTCGAGGTCGTGCTTACAAGTCGTTACAAGAAAAAAGTAACTTTTCTTATTGTATTGTTACGACATACCAAGTACAGTATGCTGTTGTGTTATTTAATAAACGCTCGGATGTCCTGTCTGGTTCTGAAGGCAACGAAGCTGAAGAGACATCCCAACAAGACTTTAAAGCAAGTAATGACTTGGTAGTTCGCTTTATGAACAGGTATGAATTGACTTTGCGTAAACGTACTTCCCTTGCACAGCATGATCCCGGCAACCTCATTGATTGTGTGATAAGTTTTATTCTTGACGTGAAGATTTGTTACGAAAAATTGTTGCGTGACTTACGTGAAGATTAGCGAATATGCTAATTTCGTCTTGTATCTTCTAGCATAATCAACTAGTGTCGCATTATAGTGTATTTTTAGTTGTTTACGTTTGCTGCTGTAAATAGTTTTATATTGTAATGTTACTTTATTTAGTATAGCCGGAGAGTTCGAGAACGTTTTGCTGTAAAGTATATAAGTAAATCGGTGAAGTGTTTAGATGGTTTTATTTCCCAGGAGTGTTAAGAGAATAATCTCGTGAGTCAGTAGTGTTTACTGAAGTGTGACGAAGGTCGCGTGTAATCGACAGAGGTCGTGTTTGTGAAGAGTAACAGAGAGGTTACGTGGATATCTTGGCAGAGGCCGTGTGTTTATACAAGAGCGACATAAGTCCAAGTGTAGTTACAAGCCTAGCGTGTGCTTGTTGAGAAGTCTTGTGTGGAAATACCGCGGTAGTGTGGAATAAATATCCTTGTTGTGTTTTCCGACATCCCTGCGTTCTGTTTAGACTACAAACTATACCTACCATTTTAAACTTCGAACCTGCAATATTGGGGGCCTTTGTCCGAGAGAGTGGAATTTAAGGAACTCTTTGTTTGTCTACCGTTAACCAGGAAAGGATCACAACTTGGAAGGAAGTAGCTGTGCTGTGGAAACAAGTTGTAGAGAGTGGTAGATTCGTGGAATTTTAACGGTGTGAAATGGAGAAATTTATTCAGCTTGGAGAAAAGTTTGGACTGGAAGGATAGAAGCTACTTGAATTTGTGCGTGAACAAGAAGAGTTGGAACAAGAGGAAAAGCGTCCAGAAGAGGAGAAAGAAGAGAAACGTAGGCAGCTTGAAGAAGAGAAAGAAGAAAGACAGAGACGCGAAGAAGAAGAAGAAGAGAGGGAAGAGTGACGCAGACGTCAGGATGAAGAAAGGGAAGCGAGACGTCAGGAAAGAGAAACTAGGAAGTTACGACAGGAAGCTGACATCATGAGACAGAAGGAAGCTGCTGAGATTACCAAGAGAGAACATGAATTAGAACTTGCTAGAATAGCAGCAACGAATGGTGGTGGTCGTACCTCAGAAAGAGATGACAGAGCTAAAGCCCCGAAACTTCCAGCGTTCGTGGATGGCAAGGATGATTTGGACGTATATTTGCAGAGATTCGAGAGATTTGCCGAGACAGCTAAGTGGGAAAAAGATGGATGAGCATCGAAGCTCAGTGCTCTGTTGTCTGGACGAGCAGTAGAAGTGTATTCACGTCTATCGTAGGAAACAGCTAAGGATTACGACAAGGTAAAGATTACGTTAATGAAGAGATATGACCTTACCGAAGACGGCTATCGTCGCAAATTTAGGGCATCCAAACCGGAAATTGATGAAAGTCCCGACTGGACAGATACCTGTTACGCTGGCTAGAGCTTTCGAATACTGCGCGAAATTTTGATGGCCTTAAGAGTGACTTCCTTTAATTACTACGGATTGGTGTGCAAAATGCAAAAATCGAATTCCCTCAAACTTTTTTACAAGAAAGCCCTCTAGAAACTATTAAAGAAAATACAACTTTTAGTTCGTTTGGATTTACATTTTTCAAGTAAAGCAATTTTTTATTTTTCATCCTCGAAGAAGCCCTCAAACCACTGAAAAATGTGCTTCGTATTTGCAACTCGTGTAACTGGAAAACTAAAAGAAATGTCAAAGCTATTTTGATATAAGACAATTCAATGACCCCTTCTTTACAAAGAACCGTTATTAGAATTGGAAGAGACTCAAACCTGAATTTTCAAAGAATCTTCAAATTTACCCTCCCAAATAGCATTATCGGTAAGCTCGATTTTGGCAAATTTCAATGGCAAAATACCCTAGCTGGTACATGGATTCCGCTGTAATGATGGTATTCTATAGAAAGAGTAAGGCTTCCTCTATCGTTCTGTGAAATAAAATTTTGGGGCAACTTTTACGGCGAATTTACACGACCGAAAATACTTGCGGTACTCACTTGAAGTTTATGACCTCTGAACTTACAGTTGTCTTAATGAATACAACATATAACCTAACACTTTGGAATTTTAGCCTGAATTCGACCCTTTTCCCCCATTGAAAATGATTAGCAGTTAATTTTTTTTATCTTCTGTGGGCAATTTTATCGAGGTTAATATTTTTTTTTTTACGCTGAAAAGGAGTTCTAACTTGTTTATGAGTACGTGTGTGTTTTGTTTACTGAAGCGGAAATTTGTGAATAATAAATTTGTTCCATCTTTAAAGTTCTATTTCGTGTTCACATTAAAGTGCCACTGCGACGAAATTTTTCAAATTCATTGTTTTTGCATCTTCTGAATCTTTAAGTGGTACTTACTCACTTGCCCAAGCCGTTTTGTCCAACAAGCGCGGGAAGATGTTTTTTTTTTTACGATTTTTCCCGAGAATTTTTCGTCCGCCATTATCAAATCATGTTCCTGCAACCCCATAAGGCCTTGCTGCTTTGTGACGTCATACTCCTAGCCAAATTGGCTCACATGGCGAATTTTGTTATAACATCTCTATGTAGTTCGCAGTTAACTGGCTTTGCAACGTGAATCTAGCGCTCTATTCGAATCGAATCGTGCCCGATCGATGTGTAGTACACGGATGCAGCAATAGATCAGATATGAATGTGTATTTCTGCTCATTTTTGTCCTACAAATAAAAAGTGAGCGAGATAAGTGGTTGAGATTCGTGCACACTCACCGCGCGAACTTCAACCCGAGAAGAACGTTTGTGGCGGGTGTCAGTCCATTTCGCGGAGGAATGTTTTGAAGAGCGTTTTATATAGAAGGTTGTAGTCGTCGGCTTATTCTTGGCTCAACTCCTACAATATGGAAGATCGAGCCAGGGAAACAAACGACAACACCGCAAGGTAAGCCTTCTTTAATTTTATGTAAGCTTCACTGAGTATTGTGTCTGCCATGAAGTTTTTTCAGTTTTTCGTAGAAGTATCCTGTATGTTAAGTCCCAGACATCTCTGCGATTTGTAAATATATTTTCAAGTTACTCATCAAGTTTAGAATTGTTCATATCGTCGCGCTATTGTATTTTAGTTTTTTATCCCTTCTGTTTATTCCAGTCATGTGGCACACTCGTAAGATTCTGGTTTACCGAAGAGCCTTTCAATAGTTTCCAAAATTTTCAAATCAACCGGAAATAATTTACTGTTTTTTTTTTTCTCAAACACAGGTCTATATATCTACTTTCCATATAGATCATAAATGAACTGTAACATTTCTCACAGTCACCAGAAGTTTCATCCCCAGAAGCTGGCCACTCGGTAATTTAATGGGTTTTTAGATGTAGGCGCCCTTCACGTTATGTAGTCTGGTAATTGCTGTTCTTTTCGCTGGATAGAGACAATGTTGTGAACGAAACTCGTTTTCGTTAGAGCGTTTTGCTGTGTACATTTCCGTTGACCTAAAATAAGCTCAAAGGTCCCAGTTTTGTACCATTGCGAAATCTGTTTGAATAAAAATGGCAGTTTAAACTCAGTTTCCTAAGCGTCAGTTTCCTGTTCCTCACCTTGTGCACCTTGATAATTATGCTGGAAACATGCGTAATTTTACAGGTAATGTGGATTGTTGGGATTTTTAGGGGGGCAAGGTTGAGCCATTTTATCATGCAGCAACAATGCCGAGGGAGGGGAGGGGTGTCTAGCTTAAGAAAATGCAGTTTTAATCAAAACTATACGCCTAATTGCAACATTCAAGAAATGAGGGGTGGCAGTATCTTTAAAATAATCCCTCACTGTGTTACCTATAGAGCTTTAAAAATTCCATGATTTGCCAGGCCTGGGAAAAGGAGACTTATAATTCCAGGACTTCCCATGTTTCCATTACCCATGCAAACACTGATCAGTGTTGCTTAATGCTTAAGGACGTTCGCGCGAAAATTTTCTAACATTGATTTTTTTCTGAAAATTTTACCATTGAAAGATGATGAGTTAGTGATGTCAGAAATGTTAAAAAAATGGGGGTCACGGACTTCGTTTCGGAGAGAACATGCCCGGAAAAACACCTAAATCTGAGTAAATCGGGCTTCGTTAGCGAAGAAGACCAAAGTGGCTGCAAGTATCAAAATATTGCAATTAGAGCTTTGAAGGGAAGTGTTCTCTGCCAAATATGGTTTGAATGGACCTATTAAGCGAATTTGGTCAACTGGTGAGGTTCCTCAAAGAAAAAGTTCGCATTTAGCGACCATAGTTTCACGCGCCTTGCAGCCGCAAGATGGCAGGATTCCATGTCCATTGGACAAAAATCTTTAAATTTTTTTAACTTCCCACATTGATTTTTTGTTCATTTTTGGACAAAGTGGAGATAATCGTAAATAAAATCTGTTTCTGAAAAGAAAAGAAGGGGTCACCGAACATCCAAGATCGTTAAATCCAATCAAAGCTATAGGAATGCCCATATGCCCTATCATTGTTCGTTTTAGTAATTAGCGCGCGCGCTCGATGCATGACGTGGCATGTGAATTTGCGTGCGCAGTAAGGATGCGCAGAAACAATTAGCGCGAACGTCCTTAAGCCCGGCGTAGACGGAAATTAAATGTTTATTAACTTATGCAGAAGATAACCGGAAGTAAAGGTGGGGAGGAAACAAGACAATGCGCGCCGGCTAGGGCTCGAACCTCGGCCTTACTTCGGTGGCTGGATTCCTGCGTTGAGAGGCGTTAAGAACCGATATTTATAGTTGGCGTGTTACCGCTGGCCATATTCACATGTTTTTTACTGTATCGCAGAAATTTGCGCTCACGGGCAAACTCATAATAACAACATATCGTCCATACATACATACATAAAAGTTTAGATCGACAATCAAGTCGCACACACGGTAGGACAAAGGTCTAATTTACTTATTCGTTAGCGCAGTTATACTAAGACTGGACTTTTGCCAGCCGTGAAGTGAATTAAATGAGCATTATCAGAGCACAGCATGAGCGTTGTATGTGCACTGAAACATAAGATTTACGTGTAGTGAGTGATGATAAAGTCAGGGTACAATTCATTTGCAGTTTAGAGTTTTATACGAACTTTTCACAAATGAGCTGTTTTATATTTTCTGTCAAAGAGAGACTGTTTGTGATTAATTAATCGATAATGGTTTTGTCAGTAGTAAAAGCAAAAATTGATAATAGGTATACTGCCGGAAGGTTAAAACAACAAATTAATTTCCGGTGAGGTAATTAGCGTTGCAGAAGGTCTTAAAAGATAATAAGGTGTTGATTTCAGAGAGAAACGATAACAATCTGCTGTTTTCACGTTTGCGTAAGTTGTTGTGGTGTGTGCAACATGTCCTTTGCGGTGTTCCTTTACAATTTATAGGATCAGTGGACAGCCTTTAATTTCATCTTTTTATAAAAGGGAAGATTTTGAGTGGGGATTGTGCTTTTAATGTCCGCTTTAATCGAAGATTTAGCGGCGGTGGAGTTTGGTTCATTCAGGATAAATTTGCGTTCACGGGCACCCTCGTAATAAAGACCGGTCATACGGCCGGGTCATACGGTCAGTACAAAATGCAGACTGCAGACCGAGTACAAAACTCAGACTTTAGGTACAAAATGCAGACTGCAGATCGAGTACAAAATGCAGACTAGGTGCAAAATGCAGACTGACAAAAAAATTTTTTTTTCGTCAGAAACGTGGTAAAATTTGATTATATAAGTTACCTATTGTCACGCAGTAACCTTGCAGTGCCATCTCCAATGTGTTGTATGTAGATCAAATTGCAATACTAGCGTTTCTATTTTATATAATACAGAGATCTCGCGCTCAAGTCCGAAAACCCCTTGAAAGCTTAAAACGGTTTAAGAATGAATTGGATGAATTCTTTTTCATATCGTTTAAAGTGCACGTTTCAAGATATAAAAAAGCTGAGTACATTCCCCAAGAATGCGAAGATTATGAGGTGATTGCGTGACAATAGGGTCACAATGGGTACAAGTTATAAAATCGAATGCTGACACGTTTCTGACGTAAAAAAAAACCAGTTTTTCTAGTCAGTCTCCATTTTGTACTCAGTCTGCAGTTTGCAGTCTGCATTTGTACTCCAGCCTTATTTATTATTCGGTAACAAATATGACAACTGGGGGTATACACACATTCACATATTATGTGAATTTTAAAATATATAGATTGAAATTATTTTATGTAAATGTTAGCATATGTGAAAATTTATTTTTTCTTATATACCGAACGAAAATCTCGCCGCTGATCATCGGCGAGGTAATTCCGTCTGTATATAAAGAAGACACGAAAATCTCGTCGATGATCAACGGCGAGCTAATTCTGTCTGTATATAAAGAAGGCACGAAAATCTCGCCGATGATCAGCGGCGATGTAATTCTGTCTGTATAAAGAAGGCACGAAAATCTCGCCGATGATCAGCGGCGAGCTAATTCTGTCTGTATAAAGAAGGCACGAAAATCTCGCCGATGATCAGCGGCGAGCTAATTCTGTCTGTATAAAAAGGCACGAAAATCTCGCCGATGATCAGCGGCGAGCTAATTCTGTCCGTATAAAGAAAGCACGAAAATCTCGCCGATGATCAGCGGCCATGTAATTCTGTCTGTGTAAAGAAGACACGAAAATCTCGCCGATGATCAGCGGCGAGCTAATTCTGTCTGTATAAAAAGGCACGAAAATCTCGCCGATGATCAGCGAGGAGCTAATTCTGTCTGTATAAAGAAAGCACGAAAATCTCGCCGATGATCATCGGCGAGCTAATTCTGTCTGTATAAAGAAGGCACGAAAATCTCGCCGATGATCAGCGGCCATGTAATTCTGTCTGTATAAAGAAGGCACGAAAATCTCGCCGATGATCAGCGGCGAGCTAATTCTGTCTGTATAAAAAGGCACGAAAATCTCGCCGATGATCAAAGGCGACCTAATTCTGTCTGTATAAAGAAAGCACGAAAATCTCGCCGATGATCATCGGCGAGCTAATTCTGTCTGTATAAAGAAGGCACGAAAACTCGCCGATAATCATCGGCGAGGTAATTCTGTCTGTATAAAGAAGGCACGAAAATCTCGCCGATGATCATTGGCGAGGTAATTCTGTCTGTATAAAGAAGGCACGAAAATCTCGCCGATGATCAGCGGCCATGTAATTTTGTCTGTATAAAGAAGGCACGAAAATCTCGCCGATGATCATCGGCGAGCTAATTCTGTCTGTATAAAAAGGCACGAAAATCTCGGCGATGATCAGCGGCGAGCTAATTCTGTCTGTATAAAGAAGACACGAAAATCTCGCCGATGATCAGCGGCCATGTAATTCTGTCTGTATAAAGAAGGCACGAAAATCTCGCCGATGATCAGCGGCGAGCTAATTCTGTCTGTATAAAAAGGCGCGAAAATCTCGCCGATGATCAAAGGCGACCTAATTCTGTCTGTAAAAAGAAAGCACGGAAATCTCGGCGATGATCATCGGCGAGCTAATTCTGTCTGTATAAAGAAGGCACGAAAATCTCGCCGATGATCAGCGGCGAGATAATTCTGTCTGTATAAAAAAGGCACGAAAATCTCGCCTATAATCAGCGGCGAGGTAATTCTGTCTGTATAAAGAAGGCACGAAAATCTCGCCTATAATCAGCGGTGAGGTAATTCTGTCTGTATAAAGAAGGCACGAAAATCTCGCTGATAATGAGCGGCGAGGTAATTATAATGGTAATTGCACAAGGGATGATGCCAGGATCATGTGTACTTAAGGCATCTGTCGGCCGAGTGTCGGTCGATACTATCGGCCGATATGGCGACCGACACTCGGCCGATATATCGACCGACACTCGGCCGATATGTCGGCCGAGTGTCGGTCGACATGAAGCGACAAGCATGTCGGCCGACACCCGGCCGATACTTCACCGCCACTCGGCCGCGACTCGGCCGCCACTCGGCCGATACTTTACCAACACTCGGCCAACACTAAGTTCACTTGGTCAGCTCTTGGTACCGAGATCTTCCCTGCTCTACTGAGAGAGGCTTTCAGTGGCCGTCGTCCTTTTTTGGCCTTTAACTCCGGCAATATTCATGTCTTTTTTTTCCAGCTATGTTTGTTCCTCGTCATCGCTTTTATATACGACCCTCGTTACTTTATGATGCAGCAGCATTTGGGGATTGTTGCTTCTGGAGGCTCGTTATTTTAGGGGAGCAAAAGATGATATAAAAAGTTGGTACGATTGCGCTCTCTTCCTGCCACATAGATGGATTTTTCAGTTCTAGACCCCGTGATATTTCACAACTCTTCGTGGCATAAGCAAGACCTTCCCTGTTGCGGAGTGCGTTTTATCAGAGTACAAAACACAGAAAAAGGGCTCGAGAAATGTAGTAAACACCCACCTGCGCGTTTTTTTTTTTACATTTCAGTTTCTCCGGTTCTCAAATACAAGTCGTGTTTTACCATACGGATTCTCATACGTATTTGACCTGAATATTGATCATTGGGAAATAAATATGCTATAGAACCTGGGCCTCTGTCTTTCATTGAGGTGGGCTTGTTGAGGCTAGGCTACCTAATTTCGGAGGAGCTGTTATTTTTGGGAAGTCGCTACTTTCGGGATCTAACTGAGGCCACAATCTTTTGATGATACTTTCGGGGGGGGGGGGGGGTTTGTCTCGCAAGTTTACCTTAGCTGTTGTAACAGTCGCTGCTTCAGCTGTCAACTGCGATTGCTTTTTCAGGGTTGATGTAACCGAAGTTACGCGTAATCGTGTACCAAGCCCTTTATTTATAACTTGCACTCGTACGGTACTACATATAAACCAGAAAAATAAAAAAAATTAGTAATAGAAAATAATAGCTAACCAAAATAACAAACAAGAAGGAACGGATAATAAGAAGGAAGGTTTTCCTTAACGGTGTCCTGACTTCACGAGATAAAAAAAATACTTGCTGCTTAAAAACTTAAAAGTGGCGTAAAAAACGAAGACCTAGGTCCTATTTATTCTAAAAAGGCTTGACAAGCGATTACGTAACAACACGAAGTAACGGAAACAAGCGTTCCTACAAACAATAAAGCGGACAAAAACGAATACTAACGACTAATGAACTAGTGTTAAATACCAAAAATAGAAGAACAGTTAAATAAAGAAAACAAAGGGAAACAAACCAAAAAAAAACCTAATATGAATGTTTTGCTGTAACAGTTGATTTGTTAGTTACCTTTGTTCGGCATTTCCTCATTTATTCCCTCCTTCGTTCATTCGTAAGCCGCGCAATGAAAGTTGCTAGAGTTATCGCATAATTCCAGAAAGAATAAAAGCAAGAAGGAAAGAACTTTTCCACATACCTTCACTTAGTGTCTCCAGAGACATAATGGAATCCGTGGTAGGAAATATCATTCAGCATGCGGGTATGGGGGATGACAGGCCGAGTGAGCGGACAAGATGTGAACGTTAATCCTGAGCTAAATGAGCTTTTAAAATATCTTTGCACAATATTGATTTTTGAGTGTATTTGGTGTCTAGATTGTGCTAAATAATTTGGAGCTTGTTGCAGTCAGTCATCAAGGCCTGATATAGACGCAATAACCTCTTGTAGACTGTTTATTAGCATCGAACTTACGACTAGTGCTATTTTACGTGATTTTCTTTCTTTTTTAGATTTTGCTATTTAGAGGAAGAAAGAATGTTATACGTTTATTAAAAATATATATGTATGGATTTATGAAAACAGTGCTAAAGAATTGAAATCGAGCCCTAAGCGGGCGTTTTTTTTTTCTCGCCAGAAACTATCTCCAAAGGTGAAGATATAAAAATTAAAAGGAAACTCAGTCCTTTTTTTCTTCCTCCACCCGTTTAATTTCAACAAAACAGACGCAAAAGCGAGAATAGGGAATACTCAGTGTCTTTGCTTTTCCTTTTAAATTCTGCCTAGCACTTAAAACTAAAATAATAAGGAATATCCTCCGAAATATTAACAAGGAATACACCTTATTCCAAAATGGCTGCCATTTTAATGTTCTTTTGTTTACTTGCAAATTAGCCCTTGTTGCCTCGTTCGTAAACTCGAAATTCAAAAGAATATTTTAAACGAGGCAACAAGGGCTAATTTGCAAGTAAACAACAGAACGCTAAAATGGCGGCCATTTTGGAATAAGGCGTATGGGAATATTCACCCCTGGAAAACAGCGGAATACGGAATATCTTAAGCTGAAATACTCCCCTTCTACCCCCGATCCAGTTATTTGGTCGTTCTGAGAAAAGAAAGGGTTTAAAGTATACTTCGGTCTCCAAGTGCCCAAATCAGTCCTGTGAACGGAGAGAGGGCTAACAGCAAGGGGAGGAGGTATATCGAAAGGTTTCACATAAATGTTCCATTGAATACCAGAATAAACACCAGTCATACAAATGTTAACCAAATATAAGGAACGTATTAGATGGTAGAGAAAATCGTTTCAAAGTGCGATTTGTAAATGAACAGGAAAGATCCGGAAATATTTATATCTGAGAGTGAGAGAGTAGAAGCATCTATTTTGGAAAAGTCGCCCCATTGCCTGAACTGCATTTCTTTCCTTACCGGGCCCAGCATTACCACAAAGGAAAATCAACAAACTGTACGTCCACCTCCACCATTTTGATTTGTTTGTCTGCCTTTTCATTCGATTGGCGAGTTAATCCACCTAAGTTCGTTAAGTTTAACCAGGGACATTGTGTTGTGTGCTTGGGCATGACACTCTACTCTCACCATGCCTCTCTCCATCCTTACACATGGGGTGGGCTCCTGATTAAAGGCTTTTCTGTGATTATCGATTGATCATCGATTGAACGATACCATCAGTATCGACTGATATCGATCTATCAATTGCTTTTTTCCATCGATTGGACACTCCGGGATATGTTCGTGTGAGTCCCTTCTTTTCCTACTCAGTGCTTGTCGAGAAGTTGCATTACATATGTATTCGAAATGGCGGCAGTTTGAGCTGCATCCTCGCTCTATCAACACACGAGCATAGGCGATGGACTCTTCTTTCGCGTCACTTGTTGGTAAGGAGATTGCTGCTATTTCAGCAAAACAACGGGTAACAGTCGACCGATACCTCACCGACAGTCGACCGATACCTCACCGACAGTCGACCGATACACTAGCGATTGTCGATCGCAACATATCGGCCGAGGTGTCGGCCGAGTGTCGACCGACATATCGACCGATAGTGTCGACCGATGGTCTGTTAACTAAAACATGTCGACCGACACTCGACCGACACTCGGCCGACATATCGGCCGAGTGTCGGTCGATGTATCGGCCGAGTGTCGTTCGCCATATCGGCCGATAGTATCGACCGACATTCGGCCGACAGATGCCTTAAGTACACATGATCCTGATGCCAAGAGGTTCCTGTCAACACAGGAACCCCACACCTTGAATATGCTAATGTCTGACGTTAGCGGTTGGCAATTTCGTTACAATTTTAGCCGTTTATATGGCAATGCATGAGACTTTTTCGAACATTACTCTAAATACTACGTGTAGAAAATAATTTACGTTGAAATTGCTTTCCTTGAGGATGCATTGCATTGTTGTGATGTCTCTGTGTCCTTGGAGACGCCTTTAAAGCCATTTAGGCGAGTTAAACTACGAAGTATTTTTTATGCACACCATTTACAGCAGTTTCCGGAAACCATTTCATGGACTGTCTTTTAAACGGCCAAAATTGTAACGCAATCGCCAACGGTATAACGCACGTATTAATCGTATGTAACATCTGCCCCTCCAGTACAGTCAAGATTTCTTTAGCTTGGGCGGTTTGTTTTCCCACTGTAGACCACGTGATGATACTCTTGAGAATTCTTGCTTTCAAATTTTCAAATAGTCCCGTGTATATGAATGAATAATTTTAAGATGACAAAAGAGAAATTCTCCAGAGAATACCACGTGTTCTACAATGGGAAAACAAACCGCCCTAGCTAAAGAGGTCTATTACTGGGAGCTTCGAGAAACAAGCCCCAGGCCCCCATATTTGTTCAATGAATTTGGGAAATGGCACGTATTACCCTTGACGTATCCCCTTATCGACGTATCACCTAGATTTTACCGGAACAATCGGTGTTTTGAACACCGATTTACTTCGTTACTAGCACTTTATATAAAGATTATTTTGAGAAGCTTATTTCACCCAAGCCTTCCCAACATTTGATGAAAATATTACAACAGCTTTCAAGTCCATCTCCTTCAGTTAGGAAATTTTCAACCTGTGTTGAAAATAAATGCTAAGCGCCCCTGGCGTAAGACCTGCGTGCGGTCTACTCAAAGCAGCAGCAATACTAGGGGTCTGTTGGATTATGTTCGAAAAAATAGAGTACTTCATGTATTATGGTTCCGGGCGTCACCTGTTAAACCAGGGTATTATGCTCAAAATGATGCTCGGCTGGAGGTATAATGTTGAAATTATGCCAGAATGAAATGACACTTCCACCCCACCCGCGATAGGTCTCTACCTAGTCTTTCATTTTTGAAAGAAACAGTAGACAATAATTATACAGTTGAACATTAATTTGATGAGCAAATGAAAGATCAGAAATTGTGAGGCATTGAAAGGTTTACTATATGTCTTTCTCCAATGGACCTGCACTTGACGACCCAAAAACTAACAGCATCGAAAACGCATTGGATTCGAGTTGAAGGTATAAGGTCCTATAATATTCCCACTTTTATCAACTTTGTACATTATAGAGCGAGTTCTTGTCACAGTTTTCAGAGACAACAACACCGATTCTGCTTCAAAAGTATTAGTATTATGCCAGCATTATGCCTGATGCCCCAGATATAGGATTATGCTCAAACTTACGGCGGCATAATCCGACAGACCCCACTGAAGCGATACTCATATTCTTTGATAATTAAGCTAATGCAGTAGAGGACAAGTTAGGCACAAGTGCTATACTATAACTTTTATGGATGTAGTCAGTATTTGAAGGGGTAGGAAACATACAGGGCTCCACCTAAACTCATTTCACCGTAATATATGTAGTTAACAATTCGTTAAAATCTCTTAGGTCCACCAGATAAAAGGCGCCAGCTGCAACGTGCCTGCAACTACAGAAAGCATGGTAAAAAGAGACAAGGTAAAAATAAAACAATTTTGTCAATTATCTTTCACTGATTCCATTGTTGCTAGCTAATATCCTAAAATAGAAAAGTTCGTTTTTGTTTGATTAAATGAGAAATTAACTATGAAGAGGATGTCTTGTAATGGAAGTCTTTCATGTACTTTATCCACAGGTAATGCCCTTACTGGGCTAAGACTTGAGGTGGAATACAACCGAGTTAATTTGGATGGCTCCACTGAATATCTCGGCTGGATAAAGAGCACCATCGCGGCATGGAACGGATCCAAGGGCTATCTAGTTAATTTTGAAGACGGTGACAAGGAATGGCTGCAGTCTGTAGAAGAGCAAGACGTGCGACTGTTTGAGTAACTGAATAACTGAGAGTAATTTTTATACGCCTTTCTCAAGCCCCAGCTGGTTTATTTTTAACCCGCGCAAAGGAAATTACCGTCTTGAACTAATATAAACACACATCATCCTCGTCTTGAACTATGTGAATGCAAAAGCAACTGAAGCATGCTTCGAATTGCTGTAGAGTATCCTTTTTCATTCATCTCGCTGAGTTTCATTAACCTCGCTGACGATCATCGGGGAGATTTTTGTCGTTTATCATCGGCGAGATTTTCGTGCCCTCTCTATACAGACAAAATTATCTCGCCGCTGATCATCGGCGAGATTTTCGTGCCTTCTATATACAGACAGAATTACATGGCCGCTGATCATCGGCGAGATTTTCGTGCCTTCTTTATATAGACAGAATTATCTCGCCGCTGATCATCGGCGAGATTTTCGTGCCTTTTTTATACAGACAGAATTACCTCACCGCTGATTATAGGCGAGATTTTCGTGCCTTCTTTATACAGACAGAATTACCTCGCCGCTGATTATAGGCGAGATTTTCGTGCCTTTTTTATACAGACAGAATTATCTCGCCGCTGATCATCGGCGAGATTTTCGTGCTTTCTTTATACAGACAGAATTAGCTCGCCGCTGATCATCGGCGAGATTTTCGTGCCTTCTATATACAGACAGAATTAGCTCGCCGCTGATCATCGGCGAGATTTTCGTGCCTTCTTTATACAGACAGAATTAGCTCGCCGCTGATCATCGGCGAGATTTTCGTACTTTCTTTATACAGACAGAATTAGCTCGCCGCTGATCATCGGCGAGATTTTCGTGCTTTCTTTATACAGACAGAATTAGCTCGCCGCTGATCATCGGCGAGATTTTCGTGCTTTCTTTGTACAGACAGAATTAGCTCGCCGCTGATCATCGGCGAGATTTTCGTGCTTTCTTTATACAGACAGAATTAGCTCGCCGCTGATCATCGGCGAGATTTTCGTACCTTCTATATACAGACAGAATTAGCTCGCCGCTGATCATCGGCGAGATTTTCGTGCCTTCTTTATACAGACAGAATTAGCTCGTCGCTGATCATCGGCGAGATTTTCGTGCTTTCTTTATACAGACAGAATTAGCTCGCCGCTGATCATCGGCGAGATTTTCGTGCTTTCTTTATACAGACAGAATTAGCTCGCCGCTGATCATCGGCGAGATTTTCGTGCTTTCTTTGTACAGACAGAATTAGCTCGCCGCTGATCATCGGCGAGATTTTCGTGCTTTCTTTATACAGACAGAATTAGCTCGCCGCTGATCATCGGCGAGATCCTAGTTCTATATAAGTGGAAATTTAATCCATGCATTTATAGTATTATTCACATATTGAGAACATGGCGTAATTTTTGTCGTTCTGTATATTGAAAGAATCACATAATATGTG
>JAHPZR010046077.1:12500-15037 GCA_019787425.1 Platygyra sinensis
TCGTAGCCTGAGTAAGCATGAAAACACATGACCTTCTCACCAGGTGTAAGTTATAAACTTAATAAATTCATATTCACATACATCACTAGCCTCGCCAATGCTTCTTATCATTACAATAGTTATTGTGAATGAAGTCACGCTACAGTAATTACGCGCCGGTAAACTTAACAAATTGACGTCAGTTTTTTATGCGTCTGTCCTGTTATTGATCATGAATTTCGTCATCACATTGTCAAAGTAGCTGTGGATCCACGAGGCGATAGCCCGAGTGGATCCGCAGACTACTTTGACAATGTTATGACGAAATTCATTATCAATAACAGGACAGACGCATTAAAAACTGACATCAATTTGTTTTTTACGATAACAAATTGTCGAATTGCCGGCTCTCGCTCGCTGACGCGTCGCATGAATTGAAATTCATGTGTACGTCCGCATATGGACAATAAAAATTAGCCAATGAGCGCGCGTGAATTTCTGCAGTTATCGTAAAAATGTTGATCGTCTGTTGTGGTTTCAAATGGAGTAGTGCCGTCATTTTACAAATTAACTGAGTTCAACTTCACTTCGGCTAATTTTCAAGAACTTTGTTGTCTCTACTTTGTTTAATATTGTTGTGATATGCTTCCGTTGATGTTTTGCACGAAACCAGGGGGACATCACGAAACCGAAAGTGTATTTACCAGAGCCACGCCCCACGAACATGCAAAAAAGTTCGTTTCTCTTTGACCTGTTTATTTGCGGCTTAAAAACGTAACTGAGAAAACATTTCATAGCACCTCGACCTAGTTGCCAAGACAATTCTCTGAGCTATTAAACGCCACCAGTCTATCATTTAATAACTCACTAGCGTCACCTATGATTCTTAACATTTCAATCGTTATAAATGAAGTCGCGCTACAGTAATTACGTAAACATCAGACAAGTTGATTGTCTGTTATGGTTTCAAATGGAGCAATGCGGTTGTTGCACAAAATTAACTAAGTTAACTAAAGAAAGTTGTTTTTATTACTGCTGGAATATTAACAGAGTTCTTTAGTTATCTTATTTGAAATCAGAAGGACATCAAGAAAACGAAAGTGTATTTCCAAAACTCACGCCTCACTAACAAAAAGGTTTGTTTCTGCTTGACCTGTCTGATGCGGCTTACCACGTAACTAAGAAAACATTTCACAACACCCCTACCTAGTTGCCAGGACTATTCATTGAGCAATAAACGTCATCAGCCTAAATATATACACCCTTTGGCTCAACTCCTTGCATATTGAAGTCAGCTCCACGAGTACGCACTTGAAATTCTCTGTCATGCTAACTACCCGGTGTATTGCTGTCTACTGTTCTTAGACTTCGACCTGTGATTGAAGGTTAGTTTTCTTTTTTATTTTTTTAACGAAAAGGGTTAACCTCAGTATGTGCGCCTTTTTGTGATGAATAGCAAACGACAACACATTTGGGGCTTCGAGGTAATTTTAGAATAGTTAGCTAGACTTAATTCCTATTCTCGAGCCGCACAAACACGACTCGACTCGACTCTCCCTTTTCGTGAATCACCTTATTACTGTTGGCTTATAAATTCGACTCTTCTAGCAACGAAGGAACTGTTGTAACCTTTACATAAGGCTCGCCTTTGAATACTTCTAAGAACTGACCGAATTTATGTAGAAGTAGTTAGATTACATATTAAGATCTTTCGGCTTCTACTACGTAATCCTGCTTGACTCCTTCTAAGTAATGTAAACGTTTTTAGAGCGACAGATGGGTTTTTAATTGAAACTCAGAGAAAAGTATATATGAAGAAAGACCAATTCATAAACGTCGTTTGTTGGTAATCTCAATTTTCAGCTTTACCACCAATCCTTGAGTTACTTTAGTGTCTCCGCATCTACATAAGTGTAACCAACATTTTTGGCTAGAGAAAAACTTAGTACACAAAATTCATTGTTTTCCCCACCAAGTGACCCTGGACGCATAATAGATAGAAACGTAAAGGAGTGCTCTGATTGTTCGGTCTGTGCGGAAAACTACTGCAAAACAATGTAGGTCGATTCAGACTACTTACTGTGAAGTTTGAGTATGATTTAACTTAGTAATTGACAAACTCTAGAAATAAAAAAACGACTGCTCAGAAAGTTAATAGTTGGTGAAAATATGATTACAATTTCATCGCGTGAATAAAAATTAAGCCTTCGCTTTCCTCATGGACAGAGTAGATTCAAACGACACCTTGTGTTTACGACGCAGAAATTAGGTGTTTGAGATTAAGCAAGAGACTATTCTGCGTCTTAGATTTCCTCTTGTCTCAATAACACACGCGGCAACCTGTTGATAGCACCATAGTAGAAGACAGACACAACAAAGTTCTGGGAGTTGGCAAAATGCTTCATTTTAAAACCAAATATGGATAATAGAGACGCGACCAATCTAATCAATACAAATTAATGTAGCATGTCTAATTATACCGTCAGTTGCACGGTTGCGAAATTGTGACTGATAAAGTACTGATGTTCATTTTAAAACATTGGATTATCAACATTTCA
>JAHPZR010046080.1:0-21119 GCA_019787425.1 Platygyra sinensis
AAAGAGGGGGTATGTAACAATGAGATAATTTGTTCTCCCTCCCCAGGGACAGTATAGGAGGTGTCTCTAGTTTTTTCGGGGCCTCTTCATATGAGCCTGGTCAACCACTGTGGCTCGGTTTCCGTGATCTCGTCTCGCCGCTCTTGTAAAAATTTCGATAGCCAAGCCAGCCCGGCTTCTCGTATGAACACATACAAAACTTTTACGAAGAAAAGATTGGCGAGATCTCGGAAACCGAGCCAGCCCAGTTTACCAGGCTCACATGAAGAGGCACTCGGATGGTTGTACGCGATGACGTCATTGTTTAAGACCGAAAGTGCTTCGGGAACACGTGAATGTTGTTGTTTAGCTGGAGAAGCCATTTTGAATTTTGTGTCGAGCGAATCTAAAGAAATCTGTGTAATCCTCGTCTGAGACAGCTGTAATCTAGAAGTAGAGCCTACGGAATCTCAAGTAAATACAGTCCAGTGAGAGAAATCTTGTACAGATGGTTGACTCACTTGTAATAAACAAATTGGGTCCACACTGACGACCAACCATGTTTACAATGTTTATGGAAAGGCCAGAGGGAGACTGTCAAATCATAAATCTCAATAAATTAAGCTGAGTTGCAGTTCCTTCTGTGTGATGAACTATGGAGCAATAAATGCCTTTCAAAGTTGTTAAAGGACGGTGGTAACATTTGAATCCTCGGGGCTGACTCCCATGTTAAAGTGACGGGGGTGCTCGTAAAATTCGTGTGTAGTGTACATAGGAGCCGCACTTCCAGACGTGACTATCGGGGTTTTTTTTTACGTTTTATTTGAAATGGACCTTATTAGCTTTGTCAGTTTGTTTTACAGTTACAGACCACTTGATATTCTCTAGAAAATTGTTTTATCCATCTGATAATTATTCATTGATATACACGCGACTGTTAAGAATTTGAAAGCAAGTATTATCAGGAGTATAATCACATGACTATAAAATGTTTAAGCAGCAACCGGAACGATGATCCTGCTGGTATACGTTGGATCAATGTAGTGATCTAATCGGCTTCACAAATTAAATGAAGAATATGAAGGCAGAAACCGACACAACGTAGAATGATTTTTGAAGGTGTACTATATTTCGGCTGGCCAAACCAGCCTTCTTCAGGTACAATGGGAGTTTTACATTGGCACGTGTTTTTATGTAGCATATTACCGGAAATACGTAAAAATGGTTGACAGTGTGAATTAAAGATAAACATATGGTGAAATAAAATAATAAATTTACATAATAAAAGAAAACACAGTTAAAATGTTTCTTCACGGATGTTTAAGACCGTCAGGATCTAGTGTTCTGCCTTTTTGAATTAAAAAAGCCTCCCTGGCCTTGCGAATAGAGTCTCGGTTAGAGAAGATTTTTTCGATGGGTATTAATTGACTCTATTCGCAAGGTTTTATTAAACGGGTCGATTGTTTTCACCCTGGACGCCGGAAATGCTGTTGGAACACAATAAATGATAAACAACAAAACAAACAGTCAGACAGTTGTTTCCTGGCCAATCACAGAGGCGAACAAAAAGCTTGTGAGATACGCAATAAGTGGAGACAAAATCTTGGCAGTTCTGCCCTGGCGATTGGAAATGAAACGACCGTTGCACAGTTTAACACTGATTTATGAGGAACTTTCTCAATTAAGTTTACAGTTTATCTATTTTCTCAATGGCAAAGAAACATTTATCTGTCACTCACTCGCGCTTCTCGTGTTTCTTTTAGGGCGATCAGGGAAATGAGAACACGGAGAGAACTTTTAATTTTTTTAAATACATAACATTTATTTACATCCAGGTACAAAACATTACATTACTAACAGACTTATTTTACATACATATCACATACATAAGAAGCGCAAAATATAGAAGGAAAACAAACTTTAAACATTTAGTGTTTGTTCTTTTATCTTAGGTTTAGAGAAAGAACACCATACGATTAAAATTAATGTAATAGAAGGTATAAAGGGAATTTTCAGGATTCGTAACAGAGACGACGAAGCCGGGAGTCTGCCGTGAGATTAAGACACCCGATTGTACGCAAAAAATACATAAAATAAAAAAACAATTTTAGAAATATCTCCAGACCCATTACAAGGTGGCGCTTGTTAATTTTCGCGCAAGTAGTTTTTCTGTCTGTATCCAATTTAATTTCATCGAACAGATTCTGAAGGACAGTTTATGGCTTCAGATTTGAATGAAATTTTGAGTTTCTCTCATTTTCGTATCAAAATGTTGATTATGTAAAATTGACTAACCTCAAAATATAAACAGGGAAACGTTTGAGTGAGGCGAAGTTTAGGTAATTATCAAGATGATATATCGAGAACATTAAACAAGCACTGCTAACGAGAGATTCGTACATTTACTTTTTTGGCTCCAAGGACTTCCCAGTTGTCCGTTGTTTTGTCCCTCAAGAAACCAGGCTCTTGAATGTGGTAATGCGACCAAAAAAACAATTCTTTTTTTTTTCTTTGGATTTCAAAACTATGTTAACTAAACACTAACTGGCCCAAGTTTTAAGTTCTGATTTTCAAAAGGCACCTGTTTATTTAACTGGAATTTTCTTATTTATTGGTCCGCCATTACTAACTTTAAAATCTTAGGAGAGCTGGGTCGAGGAGAAAATGACGTCATTTACTCACTAGTTTAAGAATGCAATGCGTGTGTACGCGGCTGAATTAATATGCAGCACGGGAGTTTCGGGCTTTCAGACTTTTAAAACCCGTGTTTTGCATATATAATAAATTGCGTTTACACGCTGAAATCTTAAGCTAGTGAGTAAATGACGTCATTTTCTCTAGATCCAACCCTCTGATGTCCTGTCGGTCAGTTTTGAACGTGAGTAATGGCGGACCGTGAAATCCAAAACTTACACTCAAAATAAACAGCCTTCGGATAAAACTCAAAGCTCAAAACTTTGCCAGTTAGGTGTTAAGCGAACACACTTTCAAAATCTGAAGAAAAAATAGAAATGATTTTTTGATCATAGTACACTTTAATTTTTTTTTTTTACATAGTTCCTCTATGAACTCGAAGGGACATAATTTACTAGCGCTGAAAAAAAAACTCGCCTCAAACCATAGTTGTGTAGAGGAGACTAACTACTCTACTAACTACGCTCAAACTAATGAAGATTAGCAAAGCACACTCATGACTCAATTGTACACGACAAGATCTTGTTTAATTTCTCCTCCGGTGTTTACAACGCGTCCTATTTTCTGTCGGTTCTCTCGATAAAACCATTCCACATCACTCGTGTCTCCGATTACAATGTTTACGAACCTCGTAGCTCGTTCAGGCTCTCGGTCAGTGGGGACGATCGGATAGCAGCTGTGTACGAGCGACGGGCGTGGTTTGGTAGAGAAAGAGGGCAGGTCGACCTCCCCTCTTTCTCTACAAGACCCCGCTCGTTGCTCTGCCGGTCCCGCGCTGCTGTCCGATCGTCCCACTGACCCAGAGCCTGCAACGGGCTACGAATCTCGTGATCCAAGCTGTCAACTCATGAAATGTCATGCTGTCGCGACACTTCATTTACCTCGCTTTCAGCTACAGTACCAAAATCCGTAATTTAAAAGAACGCTTAATTGATAGAAATAATTAAAAAAGAGAGGAAACTCTCCATGACCTTACTTGCCATGCTACAGTGCATGACACATGAAGACCGCAAATGTTTTAATTATGCCAATGCAAAGATTCCTGAAATTTCGGTCCGTTTCTTAAGACCTGAATATTCGGGATCACCTCTGGAGGTGGTCCAGTTATTTCGGTCAACCAAAATTTGCTGACTGTTCCATTTTGACAAACCAGTTTCATCATTGCCGTACTTCTCCTCACTTATGTTAGGAATTCGGGAAAGGAATAAAAACTAATAACAGTCTTGGTTAGCCCGTTTCATAGGATTCCATTTTCTTCTGGTGGTCGACCCCGCATGAACGTATATGAACAGTATTAGGGTATTATGCCCATTTTTGGATTTTATGGCGGGAATCTTTCGGGGCTTGCAAAAGGGGCTCGCGGATCTGGGCCCGGGCTCACAGGCTCGCAAAATAGCCTTCCCCCAATAACTCGAACCATGAATCATGCCTACGTGAAAAGTCAAAACAAACAGTATACTGTAGTCCAAAACATTAAATTTATTGTGAAACAGCGCGCGAGCACCTGTACAGTTCACAGTTCCTGGACTTCTCCCTGCTGATTTCCTTTACGTTCCAACTTATAGCAATTTAGAGATGTATTGTTTTATTTTCGCTTCACTTCTCTATGCTGTAATTAAACTTGGTTTAAATGTACACTGCATGCATAAAAACAACAACAAGTGTTTTCCTCATTTCCGGTCATTTATTCTCAACTCCCGATGACTCTAACCTTTCTCAATTTCCCTTGAAGATTCGAGTTATCAGGAGTCGACTGTAGCAAGTATTTTTTTCAGAAGTGTAGCAGCTCTCGTAAGCTTGCAATTGTTTTGTTTGGTAGCAGTTGTTATTGTTTTAGGGTAGGAGCTCTGTTCCACCTCCACCTAATATATAGAAGACACGAACGATAACTAATCTGCGCATGCGTTTAGAGCAAACTGGTTTTGTTTTAAAGAGAATAGTACCACAAGGAGAGCAAGGGGTTACTTAAAATAAATATTTTTGCGATGTTCACACCTAACTGACGTAGTTGTTTTACGTAGGGTACACATGGTCCTTTCCCACCACATCCCCGCCACTTCCATGCCTTTAGACTAATTAATTAATTGAAATTAATTAATTAATTAATTAATTAACCATAGTTACTAACTATGATTAAACAAACATTAAAGTTTACACTTTCGTGACTAATCTCCCAAGCGACTTAGTGCCTTGGCGGCAGGCAGCCCCCAAAACCATCACAATAGTGGAGTGCACTCTGCACCAGCTAAAAAGGGTCGGCACAAAACGTGTACCCCTATCTGGACCCCCTATTTTTTCTGCCAGAAAATACAGGCTCCTGATTTAAATGATTAAACTTAGAACGAAACACGATAAAGTCTATATTAATCTGTGAGCAAAATGTGAAGAAATTAATGAATTCACACAGTGTTGTGTCTGGAACAATATAATGGTTGTGTTGACTGCACTATGAGACTTTAAGGTTATTTCTAATTAATCAACTGCGATTAACCGGGTTACCGAAAAATCGTGACTTGTCGCTATTTTCGGCAGTTCATTGAACTTAAAACAGGGTTAACGGTTACCATGGAAATTAATTAAAGAACAATATATTTTTTGACGGAGTTAGTTTAATTAGACTAACTTTCTGTGTGTTTTCACCCAGGTTAGTGGTTTCTAATAGCCGTGCACTGGCTTTTTCGTGAAATGTTTTAATCATCACGGTGTGTGTGTGAGATGTTTTCACCGTGGCACAAACAAGTGCATAATCTTCTACTGAGTGGTAACAACTGTTCAAAACAGTTGTATTACTAGAGCGGATTTCTAGTTTTTTTTTCTAATATGTGTCAGCTATACCATTTCAGTCAAGTTTGCAAAGAACCTTCACGCCTGAACCAAAGACGGTATCAGTGGGCATCGATCTGCAAAGAACATAAGAGTATGTTAAAGGAAAGGAGCATGCAGTTCGTTAAGATGGCAAGAAATGCAGATGAATGAATAAATTTGTGAACAATGTTACGCGAAGTGTATTTTTCACACGTAAGAACTGTGGAGAGAGAACGTTTCCCAGTTCCTAGATGCCATAATCCTCTCCTCTCTCCCCCATAGACTGCCGCCTTGTCGTGGTGGGGGAGCTTGCGTGCCTCAGTGACCTTGAGAGCTATACCGTCGGGGGTATTCCCCCAGCAGGTCCGACCATGGCGGGCAGGTCAAAGGGTAGAGGCCAGACGAAATGGTAGTCACTGGTCCTCCAGGTTGGGGGTTGGGCGTGCGGCTAATCCCCGCACCCCGTAAAAGTATTTGATTACGGAAACCGAACCGGCCTTAAGAGTCCTCATGGGCCCGATGAGGATTAGTTAGTTAGTTATAATCCTCTCCTCTCTATCAATAAAGATGCTCAGAAGCGATTGTTTCTTTTTTGTCATAAATCAGATATGCAAAGTTTTTAGTAAAAGGACTCTATGTTCATTCAGAGGTGCCCTCTATAAAAGCCCGGGTATAAAAGTCTTGCATGGTAAGATTCCTGGTGATTTCCCCAAACCATCGCTGATTCAAATTCGAGGACAATTCATTGAATGGCGATGGAGCACACTCTGATGTCTACACAAAATTAAGATCACATTCCAAAACCTTTGATGATTGTAAAGAAACTGAAGGACACGAAAACAAAGAAAAAGAATCAAGAAAATGAAAACCGTACGGGGGGGAAGTTAATCCCTTATAAGGGCTTAATGGGGACGTGTGGCCAGCCAGGGTGTGTTTTTCGGGATTTTTGTCTTAAACAGGGTATCGATTTTATCAATTTTAATATCTTTTCTTCGACGATAAAGAGCCTGATCGTGTGTTCTACAAACTAAGCTACAGCAAAATTTTTGCAAGATCTTTTTAATGTTTACTTTTAATATAGACCGTAAAAATATCAGCAGCAAGACCATGAATGGCTTTAAATGATAGTGTTAAGATCTTAAAGGTCACTCTTTCCTGTGTTGATAGCCAGTGCAAAGACCGTAAGACTGGAGTAATGTGGTCGTACCTGGGTGTGTTAGTTATTAATCTGGCTGCAGCATATTGTACACGCTGTAGCTAGGATATGATAGCCAGTGTAAAGACCGTAAGACTGGAGTATTGTGGTCGTACCTGGGTGTGTTAGTTATTAATCTGGCTGCAGCATATTGTACACGCTGTTGCTAGGGTATGGATTTCATTGGCAGTCCTCCGACGAAGGGCTAGCGCTCGAAACGTCAGCTTTCGAATCTCTTTATGGTGGCCAATTCACATTATCAACTCAGTTGATAAAACCAAATTATCCTGTAATACTCCCACCGACGCAGCACCATAGTTTCTTTAGAAACTTACCCCCTTTTAGTTCGTAGAGGAGGCTATTGCAATAATCTAGTCTACCAATAATTACAGCATGAACAAGTGTCCGTGTAGTTTTGACAGATAGGTATTTTCTGATCCTTCTAATGTTGTGTATATAGTAGAATGCAGTTTTGCAAGTGTTGTTAATATGTGGTAACAGGGTCATATATGCTATTTTCGTCAAATAGCACTCGCGGCTGGTGCTACAGCAGAGTCGCCGACAGACAAGGTTTTAATGTTGACCTTATTAAGTTGTTGCTTCGTACCAATGATCAGAAATTCTGTCTTGATGTCATTAATTTTCATCTTTGGCTGCAATTGATTCTTCTTCCGTGGCAGTGCATCCTGGCTTAAAAGACAGATATAGCTGTGTGTCATCTGCGTACGCATGTACACAGGGAAGGTACTTTTCAATGATAATAAAAAGCTTGCTAGAGTATAGGGTGAATAACAATGGTCCAAGACACGAACCTTGAGGCACTCCACACGTTGTCATGAATTCCTTGGAAACTCCACCGTAAATTGTCACTCGTTGAGATCGACCAGACAAATATGACGAGAACCACTCTAAAGCTTTGCCAGATGTGCCAAATGACTTCATAATGCGTTCCAATAAGCCTTCTACACAAATACCTAACCAGAAAACAAGACAAAAAAAACGACATCAGCCGTGAACAACACAGTAAACAAGGTAATATTAGACAGGGGAAGTTGTGAAAAGTTACACAAAAAAATGAGGTTTGCCGACCCGGTTTTCACAACTTCAGGTATCATTTTTTTACGCTTTTTTACTGCAGCAGAGCCCACAGCCTCAGCAGTTTTCTTAAAACTTAATTCTATTGAAATAACATGCCGGTCACGATTTCCTTTTGCTTGGCGTATGGTATCCTAATATTGCAGGGTCCCATGCATGGTGTAATGGTTAGCACTCTGGACTCTGAATCCAGCGATCCGAGTTCAAATCTCGGTGGGTCCTGATGTTATGATCTCAAAGTTTTTCTTTTCGATACTGTTGTAGTTTCGATTTTTTTTAGTTTTCCTTAAAAAATTGTGGTGGTATCAACGACGTGATAACTAGGTGAGCTTAAACTATGAACTGACAAACACTGATTTCGTTTAATAGGAATAATTCAATTGATAATTTAATTACCACAGATTCCTCCTGTTGTTCTCATGACAGTTTATGCAACTAAAATACATTTTGTTAACTGTTGTTATAATTCTTGTTCGATCGCCATTTTTCTTGTGTCGTGTACTTTATCATGTTCAAGTTGCTTCGAGAGGTCGGGGAGTGAAGATCGGGAAGAAAATAGAAAATTCGTAATGAAAGAAGCTAGGAAAACTATAGTGGGTCGTTAACTGGTCACATCAGGGAAGCAGTCTGATTAAAGAGCTGATTTACCATGCGAAAGTTTGCTCTTTCCAAATTTCACGAAAACTCAATATTATTTTTCACTATAATTCCTTCATCAGAGCGTCGGTGGTATAGTGGTGAGCATAGCTGCCTTCCAAGCAGTTGACCCGGGTTCGATTCCCGGCCGACGCAGTGAATTTTTTTGGTTTTATTCAGGGAACAACTGTGAAAACTGAATCCTGAGATGTTGGACATTTTTCATATTATCGGCCCATATTATCCTGTTTTTTTTTTTTTTTACTTGACAAACAAACAAACAAACAAACAAACAAACGTTAATTGACGCGGCTCATATGTGCTTGTACAGTTAATATTCAGCATTAAAATAAGGGTGTTGACGCTACCTTTGTAGATACATACATACAACTTTATTTAAACTCAGATTTAGAGTAGCTCGAAGGAGCTAGTATCTCCGAGTAAAGATAAGTTTTGGGTCAGATTTGGAGCCCTGTCGAAGGCAAGTAGAGCTTTAGCTTATGACTTGACTTTACATCCTTAAGCACTGTCATCTTTGTCTGACCTTCTATGCCAGACAAAAAGTGAGATTACAGTCCTGTTTCGTGCGCTGACTGCAGGTCGATTACCACTGACTAGCCCTAAGACTTAGAACTATTGGTATCAAGACCGCACCAAAATCTGATCTTGGATTGCTGGATTTAGTGTTCAGGGTCTTACACAAAAGGAACAAAAATGTCTCATACATTGCAAGCATCCCTAGCATATCATTTCTGTTCGTCTTCGTACCAATTAACACCAAGTGACTTCAGCGGCGGTTTTCATTTCAGTGTCGAAAGTAATCAGACAATTAATTTCGATTGAGCCGGTTTTTAGTTTTACTCGTGTTTGAGATTGGATTAGTGGTCTAAATGTTAAGAAATTGGTTTGGTATTGGTCAAGATACGACACTGACTCAATTGAAAATGGCTCTATATATTAATAAAAATAATAAAAAGTACCGTGTTTGGGGTACCAAAGTGCTCACGGACTATTGAATAACAAATGTATTCCCACCAGGGGCCTGTTTCTCGAAGCTCCCGGTAATTACCGGGCCTGTTAAGCTGTTTTGTTTTCCATTCCAGATCAGAGTTTAAAAAGATTTGAAAATTGCGCAGTAAAGTTATCCGCTAAAGAAACAAAATGGACTTCATTAGAGGTCAGAACACACTCTACTTTTCCTGAAGCTTTGATTTCAAAATATGGTTTCGGGCCCGTTAAGTTACCGGATCTTTCGAGAAACGGGACCCTGGTCCCACCGAGATTTGAACTCGGATCGCTGGATTCAAAGTCCAGAGTGCTAACCATTACACCATGGGACCTTGCACACGAAAGCTGAAGAAGTATGCCAACTAGTTTTATTTCAAAGTACACCTTGTTATAGAACAATGTAATTTATATCATTCAATGAAGCTAAACTCTGACGAATGTGTTCTTATCTTGTCCCTTATTAAAAGCGAAACTCAGTGAACAACAATTTTTACTATAACCAGTGTTTTGTTAACAAGGTGCTGACAGTGTTCCTAATCTATTTATCGAGAAAGTTGACTAGTAAAGAGGGTGGCTCCTTCATTTGTACTAGCACAGTGAGAGGAAGGTGCTGCTGACACCTTGGGGGGGGGGGGGGGTACTCGATATATTCCTGGGTGGGGAGGTGCGGCCCGGCCCCTCATACCCTGACCCTGTTTAAGACAAATATCGCTGATTTTCCTACCCTGTTTAAGACAGAGTTCCGATTTTTGATACCCTGTTTAAGACATAGATTAAAAGTTGCGGATACAAATTGTGTGGCTTTCTTGTTGTGTAATCAATGGAAATTTAATAACGTGCCTGGTATCAATGCCAAAGTAAACGGAAGTCAATAATAATTTACAAGATCTTGTAAAAATTTTGCCGTTTATCATCCAAGAAAGGATATCCCATTTAAGACAAAAATTGATCAACCGATACCCTGATTAAGACAAAAAATGTCAAATTCGATACCCTGTTTAAGACAGAAATCCCGAAAAACATACCCTGGCTGGCCGCACGTCCCCATTAAGCTCTTACAAGGGAGTACCCCCCCGGGTGCTGACACCTGAACATCACAATAGGCAATTGCAGAAACGTGAGAGGACTGGGAAAGAGTATGGTTGTTTTCCGTCTGTTTGAAAAACTAAGAAAGATCAACTTAATTTGAGAGTCTTAATCAAGAATAGACGTATTTAGATGAGGAAAATGGCAAAATGGGTAGCTTTTCAAATACCACCTAAAATAGAGAGTTCGTATGAATTGGGTAGACAAGCCACAAAATTATGAGGATTTGTATGGAATTTTGCAACTTTTGCGAGGCTGCCATTTGGACAATTTTCGGCTGAAAACTCTTAAACTTGACTGAGTAGCTTTTCATTTGGTAACATTTCAGTTGACACATAGTCTCTTGGTTGACATGTTTAGATTTTCAATCTAATCAATAATATAAGAAACTCGTCCCAGTCGTGTCATCTTTTGCACACTACGAATTGACATTAAATCCCTTCTGTCAAAACTGTTCCAATAAAATTTTGACATAAGCGATTTTCGTAATTCGAAGTTAATCGTTTTCTGTATTATTAAAAATTCCCTTTGTCAAAATTCAGATTTTTCGTGATAGATCATTCGTGTGGTCTCTGATCTACTTTGATGCCAAATTTCTTGGAATTCCAACGACTGTTCGTTAGAAATTGGCACATTTCTGCTAAAGCAATCGGTCTCAATTGTTAGAGCAACTGCGCACGCGTTGCGGGTAACTAGGTTCTTTCGGTAGCAAACAAAAACTGAAAATTGCTGGGTTCTTTGCATCGTTACCTTTCTTACATAATTTTGTAATAAAAGACTGAAGCCATAAATACACTGCGTTCAATTATAGAGAAAATAACACAGATAGTGCGGCTGTCGAGTAAATAAAATGATCGCTCTATTGACGGCATGTTTGTTTTTCGAAATCCTTGTGCTAAATTGCATTACAATCTGTTGCTTTCTTCTAACTGCTGCAAAAAGGTTTTTCAACATTTACTTGTGGTACCCTTCAGACGCTCCCCCAACCTTCCTGACTAACTTGTCACAGCCAAACTCTCCTTTAATTCTGCCAACACACAACTTCCTTCTGGTTCACACTTCCGCCGTTGTGGCAAAACTGCGCTACTTGTCCCTACATTTCTCACGGACTCACTACATTTAGTTCCACCGGTGAAACGCGCCGCATAAAATCTACCTAACCGGCCTGTGACACAAACCCTCACAAGAGTCATGTAGATGAGGGTTTTAGTGTCACAGGCCGGTTAGGTTAGATTTTATGCGGCGCGTTTCACCGGTGGAACTAAATGTAGTGAGTCCGTGAGAAATGTAGGGACAAGTAGCGCAGTTTTGCCACAACGGCGGAAGTGTGAACCAGAAGGAAGTTGTGTGTTGGCAGAATTAAAGGAGAGTTTGGCTGTGACAAGTTAGTCAGGAAGGTTGGGGGAGCGTCTGAAGGGTACCACAAGTAAATGTTGAAAAACCTTTTTGCAGCAGTTAGAAGAAAGCAACAGATTGTAATGCAATTTAGCACAAGGATTTCGAAAAACAAACATGCCGTCAATAGAGCGATCATTTTATTTACTCGACAGCCGCACTATCTGTGTTATTTTCTCTATAATTGAACGCAGTGTATTTATGGCTTCAGTCTTTTATTACAAAATTATGTAAGAAAGGTAACGATGCAAAGAACCCAGCAATTTTCAGTTTTTGTTTGCTACCGAAAGAACCTAGTTACCCGCAACGCGTGCGCAGTTGCTCTAACAATTGAGACCGATTGCTTTAGCAGAAATGTGCCAATTTCTAACGAACAGTCGTTGGAATTCCAAGAAATTTGGCATCAAAGTAGATCAGAGACCACACGAATGATCTATCACGAAAAATCTGAATTTTGACAAAGGGAATTTTTAATAATACAGAAAACGATTAACTTCGAATTACGAAAATCGCTTATGTCAAAATTTTATTGGAACAGTTTTGACAGAAGGGATTTAATGTCAATTCGTAGTGTGCAAAAGATGACACGACTGGGACGAGTTTCTTATATTATTGATTAGATTGAAAATCTAAACATGTCAACCAAGAGACTATGTGTCAACTGAAATGTTACCAAATGAAAAGCTACTCAGTCAAGTTTAAGAGTTTTCAGCCGAAAATTGTCCAAATGGCAGCCTCGCAAAAGTTGCAAAATTCCATACAAATCCTCATAATTTTGTGGCTTGTCTACCCAATTCATACGAACTCTCTATTTTAGGTGGTATTTGAAAAGCTACCCATTTTGCCATTTTCCTCATCTAAATACGTCTATTCTTGATTAAGACTCTCAAATTAAGTTGATCTTTCTTAGTTTTTCAAACAGACGGAAAACAACCATACTCTTTCCCAGTCCTCTCACGTTTCTGCAATTGCCTATTGTGATGTTCAGGTGTCAGCACCCGGGGGGGTACTCCCTTGTAAGAGCTTAATGGGGACGTGCGGCCAGCCAGGGTATGTTTTTCGGGATTTCTGTCTTAAACAGGGTATCGAATTTGACATTTTTTGTCTTAATCAGGGTATCGGTTGATCAATTTTTGTCTTAAATGGGATATCCTTTCTTGGATGATAAACGGCAAAATTTTTACAAGATCTTGTAAATTATTATTGACTTCCGTTTACTTTGGCATTGATACCAGGCACGTTATTAAATTTCCATTGATTACACAACAAGAAAGCCACACAATTTGTATCCGCAACTTTTAATCTATGTCTTAAACAGGGTATCAAAAATCGGAACTCTGTCTTAAACAGGGTAGGAAAATCAGCGATATTTGTCTTAAACAGGGTCAGGGTATGAGGGGCCGGGCCGCACCTCCCCACCCAGGAATATATCGAGTACCCCCCCCCCCCCCCAAGGTGTCAGCAGCACCTTCCTCTCACTGTGCTAGTACAAATGAAGGAGCCACCCTCTTTACTAGTCAACTTTCTCGATAAATAGATTAGGAACACTGTCAGCACCTTGTTAACAAAACACTGGTTATAGTAAAAATTGTTGTTCACTGAGTTTCGCTTTTAATAAGGGACAAGATAAGAACACATTCGTCAGAGTTTAGCTTCATTGAATGATATAAATTACATTGTTCTATAACAAGGTGTACTTTGAAATAAAACTAGTTGGCATACTTCTTCAGCTTTCGTGTGCAAGGTCCCATGGTGTAATGGTTAGCACTCTGGACTTTGAATCCAGCGATCCGAGTTCAAATCTCGGTGGGACCAGGGTCCCGTTTCTCGAAAGATCCGGTAACTTAACGGGCCCGAAACCATATTTTGAAATCAAAGCTTCAGGAAAAGTAGAGTGTGTTCTGACCTCTAATGAAGTCCATTTTGTTTCTTTAGCGGATAACTTTACTGCGCAATTTTCAAATCTTTTTAAACTCTGATCTGGAATGGAAAACAAAACAGCTTAACAGGCCCGGTAATTACCGGGAGCTTCGAGAAACAGGCCCCTGGTGGGAATACATTTGTTATTCAATAGTCCGTGAGCACTTTGGTACCCCAAACACGGTACTTTTTATTATTTTTATTAATATATAGAGCCATTTTCAATTGAGTCAGTGTCGTATCTTGACCAATACCAAACCAATTTCTTAACATTTAGACCACTAATCCAATCTCAAACACGAGTAAAACTAAAAACCGGCTCAATCGAAATTAATTGTCTGATTACTTTCGACACTGAAATGAAAACCGCCGCTGAAGTCACTTGGTGTTAATTGGTACGAAGACGAACAGAAATGATATGCTAGGGATGCTTGCAATGTATGAGACATTTTTGTTCCTTTTGTGTAAGACCCTGAACACTAAATCCAGCAATCCAAGATCAGATTTTGGTGCGGTCTTGATACCAATAGTTCTAAGTCTTAGGGCTAGTCAGTGGTAATCGACCTGCAGTCAGCGCACGAAACAGGACTGTAATCTCACTTTTTGTCTGGCATAGAAGGTCAGACAAAGATGACAGTGCTTAAGGATGTAAAGTCAAGTCATAAGCTAAAGCTCTACTTGCCTTCGACAGGGCTCCAAATCTGACCCAAAACTTATCTTTACTCGGAGATACTAGCTCCTTCGAGCTACTCTAAATCTGAGTTTAAATAAAGTTGTATGTATGTATCTACAAAGGTAGCGTCAACACCCTTATTTTAATGCTGAATATTAACTGTACAAGCACATATGAGCCGCGTCAATTAACGTTTGTTTGTTTGTTTGTTTGTTTGTTTGTCAAGTAAAAAAAAAAAAAAACAGGATAATATGGGCCGATAATATGAAAAATGTCCAACATCTCAGGATTCAGTTTTCACAGTTGTTCCCTGAATAAAACCAAAAAAATTCACTGCGTCGGCCGGGAATCGAACCCGGGTCAACTGCTTGGAAGGCAGCTATGCTCACCACTATACCACCGACGCTCTGATGAAGGAATTATAGTGAAAAATAATATTGAGTTTTCGTGAAATTTGGAAAGAGCAAACTTTCGCATGGTAAATCAGCTCTTTAATCAGACTGCTTCCCTGATGTGACCAGTTAACGACCCACTATAGTTTTCCTAGCTTCTTTCATTACGAATTTTCTATTTTCTTCCCGATCTTCACTCCCCGACCTCTCGAAGCAACTTGAACATGATAAAGTACACGACACAAGAAAAATGGCGATCGAACAAGAATTATAACAACAGTTAACAAAATGTATTTTAGTTGCATAAACTGTCATGAGAACAACAGGAGGAATCTGTGGTAATTAAATTATCAATTGAATTATTCCTATTAAACGAAATCAGTGTTTGTCAGTTCATAGTTTAAGCTCACCTAGTTATCACGTCGTTGATACCACCACAATTTTTTAAGGAAAACTAAAAAAAATCGAAACTACAACAGTATCGAAAAGAAAAACTTTGAGATCATAACATCAGGACCCACCGAGATTTGAACTCGGATCGCTGGATTCAGAGTCCAGAGTGCTAACCATTACACCATGCATGGGACCCTGCAATATTAGGATACCATACGCCAAGCAAAAGGAAATCGTGACCGGCATGTTATTTCAATAGAATTAAGTTTTAAGAAAACTGCTGAGGCTGTGGGCTCTGCTGCAGTAAAAAAGCGTAAAAAAATGATACCTGAAGTTGTGAAAACCGGGTCGGCAAACCTCATTTTTTTGTGTAACTTTTCACAACTTCCCCTGTCTAATATTACCTTGTTTACTGTGTTGTTCACGGCTGATGTCGTTTTTTTTGTCTTGTTTTCTGGTTAGGTATTTGTGTAGAAGGCTTATTGGAACGCATTATGAAGTCATTTGGCACATCTGGCAAAGCTTTAGAGTGGTTCTCGTCATATTTGTCTGGTCGATCTCAACGAGTGACAATTTACGGTGGAGTTTCCAAGGAATTCATGACAACGTGTGGAGTGCCTCAAGGTTCGTGTCTTGGACCATTGTTATTCACCCTATACTCTAGCAAGCTTTTTATTATCATTGAAAAGTACCTTCCCTGTGTACATGCGTACGCAGATGACACACAGCTATATCTGTCTTTTAAGCCAGGATGCACTGCCACGGAAGAAGAATCAATTGCAGCCAAAGATGAAAATTAATGACATCAAGACAGAATTTCTGATCATTGGTACGAAGCAACAACTTAATAAGGTCAACATTAAAACCTTGTCTGTCGGCGACTCTGCTGTAGCACCAGCCGCGAGTGCTATTTGACGAAAATAGCATATATGACCCTGTTACCACATATTAACAACACTTGCAAAACTGCATTCTACTATATACACAACATTAGAAGGATCAGAAAATACCTATCTGTCAAAACTACACGGACACTTGTTCATGCTGTAATTATTGGTAGACTAGATTATTGCAATAGCCTCCTCTACGAACTAAAAGGGGGTAAGTTTCTAAAGAAACTATGGTGCTGCGTCGGTGGGAGTATTACAGGATAATTTGGTTTTATCAACTGAGTTGATAATGTGAATTGGCCACCATAAAGAGATTCGAAAGCTGACGTTTCGAGCGCTAGCCCTTCGTCGGAGGACTGCCAATGAAATCCATACCCTAGCAACAGCGTGTACAATATGCTGCAGCCAGATTAATAACTAACACACCCAGGTACGACCACAATACTCCAGTCTTACGGTCTTTACACTGGCTATCATATCCTAGCTACAGCGTGTACAATATGCTGCAGCCAGATTAATAACTAACACACCCAGGTACGACCACATTACTCCAGTCTTACGGTCTTTGCACTGGCTATCAACACAGGAAAGAGTGACCTTTAAGATCTTAACACTATCATTTAAAGCCATTCATGGTCTTGCTGCTGATATTTTTACGGTCTATATTAAAAGTAAACATTAAAAAGATCTTGCAAAAATTTTGCTGTAGCTTAGTTTGTAGAACACACGATCAGGCTCTTTATCGTCGAAGAAAAGATATTAAAATTGATAAAATCGATACCCTGTTTAAGACAAAAATCCCGAAAAACACACCCTGGCTGGCCACACGTCCCCATTAAGCCCTTATAAGGGATTAACTTCCCCCCGTACGGTTTTCATTTTCTTGATTCTTTTTCTTTGTTTTCGTGTCCTTCAGTTTCTTTACAATCATCAAAGGTTTTGGAATGTGATCTTAATTTTGTGTAGACATCAGAGTGTGCTCCATCGCCATTCAATGAATTGTCCTCGAATTTGAATCAGCGATGGTTTGGGGAAATCACCAGGAATCTTACCATGCAAGACTTTTATACCCGGGCTTTTATAGAGGGCACCTCTGAATGAACATAGAGTCCTTTTACTAAAAACTTTGCATATCTGATTTATGACAAAAAAGAAACAATCGCTTCTGAGCATCTTTATTGATAGAGAGGAGAGGATTATAACTAACTAACTAATCCTCATCGGGCCCATGAGGACTCTTAAGGCCGGTTCGGTTTCCGTAATCAAATACTTTTACGGGGTGCGGGGATTAGCCGCACGCCCAACCCCCAACCTGGAGGACCAGTGACTACCATTTCGTCTGGCCTCTACCCTTTGACCTGCCCGCCATGGTCGGACCTGCTGGGGGAATACCCCCGACGGTATAGCTCTCAAGGTCACTGAGGCACGCAAGCTCCCCCACCACGACAAGGCGGCAGTCTATGGGGGAGAGAGGAGAGGATTATGGCATCTAGGAACTGGGAAACGTTCTCTCTCCACAGTTCTTACGTGTGAAAAATACACTTCGCGTAACATTGTTCACAAATTTATTCATTCATCTGCATTTCTTGCCATCTTAACGAACTGCATGCTCCTTTCCTTTAACATACTCTTATGTTCTTTGCAGATCGATGCCCACTGATACCGTCTTTGGTTCAGGCGTGAAGGTTCTTTGCAAACTTGACTGAAATGGTATAGCTGACACATATTAGAAAAAAAAACTAGAAATCCGCTCTAGTAATACAACTGTTTTGAACAGTTGTTACCACTCAGTAGAAGATTATGCACTTGTTTGTGCCACGGTGAAAACATCTCACACACACACCGTGATGATTAAAACATTTCACGAAAAAGCCAGTGCACGGCTATTAGAAACCACTAACCTGGTGAAAACACACAGAAAGTTAGTCTAATTAAACTAACTCCGTCAAAAAATATATTGTTCTTTAATTAATTTCCATGGTAACCGTTAACCCTGTTTTAAGTTCAATGAACTGCCGAAAATAGCGACAAGTCACGATTTTTCGGTAACCCGGTTAATCGCAGTTGATTAATTAGAAATAACCTTAAAGTCTCATAGTGCAGTCAACACAACCATTATATTGTTCCAGACACAACACTGTGTGAATTCATTAATTTCTTCACATTTTGCTCACAGATTAATATAGACTTTATCGTGTTTCGTTCTAAGTTTAATCATTTAAATCAGGAGCCTGTATTTTCTGGCAGAAAAAATAGGGGGTCCAGATAGGGGTACACGTTTTGTGCCGACCCTTTTTAGCTGGTGCAGAGTGCACTCCACTATTGTGATGGTTTTGGGGGCTGCCTGCCGCCAAGGCACTAAGTCGCTTGGGAGATTAGTCACGAAAGTGTAAACTTTAATGTTTGTTTAATCATAGTTAGTAACTATGGTTAATTAATTAATTAATTAATTAATTTCAATTAATTAATTAGTCTAAAGGCATGGAAGTGGCGGGGATGTGGTGGGAAAGGACCATGTGTACCCTACGTAAAACAACTACGTCAGTTAGGTGTGAACATCGCAAAAATATTTATTTTAAGTAACCCCTTGCTCTCCTTGTGGTACTATTCTCTTTAAAACAAAACCAGTTTGCTCTAAACGCATGCGCAGATTAGTTATCGTTCGTGTCTTCTATATATTAGGTGGAGGTGGAACAGAGCTCCTACCCTAAAACAATAACAACTGCTACCAAACAAAACAATTGCAAGCTTACGAGAGCTGCTACACTTCTGAAAAAAATACTTGCTACAGTCGACTCCTGATAACTCGAATCTTCAAGGGAAATTGAGAAAGGTTAGAGTCATCGGGAGTTGAGAATAAATGACCGGAAATGAGGAAAACACTTGTTGTTGTTTTTATGCATGCAGTGTACATTTAAACCAAGTTTAATTACAGCATAGAGAAGTGAAGCGAAAATAAAACAATACATCTCTAAATTGCTATAAGTTGGAACGTAAAGGAAATCAGCAGGGAGAAGTCCAGGAACTGTGAACTGTACAGGTGCTCGCGCGCTGTTTCACAATAAATTTAATGTTTTGGACTACAGTATACTGTTTGTTTTGACTTTTCACGTAGGCATGATTCATGGTTCGAGTTATTGGGGGAAGGCTATTTTGCGAGCCTGTGAGCCCGGGCCCAGATCCGCGAGCCCCTTTTGCAAGCCCCGAAAGATTCCCGCCATAAAATCCAAAAATGGGCATAATACCCTAATATGTTCATATACGTTCATGCGGGGTCGACCACCAGAAGAGAAAGGAATCCTATGAAACTGGGCTAACCAAGACTGTTATTAGTTTTTATTCCTTTTCCGAATTCCTAACATAAGTGAGGAGAAGTACGGCAATGATGAACTGGTTTGTCAAAATGGAACAGTCAGCAAATTTGGTTGACCGAAATAACTGGACCACCTCCAGAGGTGATCCCGAATATTCAAGTCTTAAGAAACGGACCGAAATTCCAGGAATCTTTGCATTGGCATAATTAAAACATTTGCGGTTTTCATGTGTCATGCACTGTGGCATTGCAAGTAAGGTCATGGAGAGTTTCCTCTCTTTTTTAATTATTTCTATCAATTAAGCGTTCTTTTAAATTACGGATTTTGGTACTGTAGCTGAAAGCGAGGTAAATGAAGTGTCGCGACAGCATGACATTTCATGAGTTGACAGCTTGGATCACGAGATTCGTAGCCCGTTCCAGGCTCCCGGTCAGTGAGGACGATCGGAAAGCAGCGCGGGACCGGCGAGCAACGAGTGGGGTCTTGTAGAGAAAGAGGGGAGGTCGACCTGCCCTCTTTCTCTACCAAACCACGCCCGTCGCTCGTACCAGCTGCTATCCGATCGTCCCCACTGACCGAGAGCCTGAACGAGCTACGAGATTCGTAAACATTGTAATCGGAGACACGAGTGATGTGGAATGGCTTTTATCGAGAGAACCGACAGAAAAGAGGACGCGTTGTAACACTGGAGGAGAAATTAAACAAGATCTTTTCGGATACAAGTGAGTCATGAGTGTACTTTTTGCTTATCTTCATTAGTTTGAGCGTAGTTAGTAGAGTAGTTAGTCTCCTCTACACAACTATGGTTTGAGGCGAGTTTTTTTTTCAGCGTAGTAAATTATGTCCCTTCGAGTTCATAGGGGAACTATGTAAAAAAAAAATTAAAGTGGTACTATGATCAAAAAATCATTTCTATTTTTCTTCAGATTTTGAAAGTGTGTTCGCTTAACACAGTAACTGGCAAAGTTTTGAGCTTTGAGTTTTATCCGAAGGCTGTTTATTTTGAGTGTAAGTTTTGGATTTCACGGTCCGCCATTACTCACGTTCAAAACTGACCGACAGGACATCAGAGGGTTGGATCTAGAGAAAATGACGTCATTTACTCACTAGCTTAAGATTTCAGCGTGTAAACGCAATTTATTATATATGCAAAACACGGGTTTTAAAAGTCTGAAAGCCCGAAACTCCCGTGCTGCATATTAATTCAGCCGCGTACACACGCATTGCATTCTTAAACTAGTGAGTAAATGACGTCATTTTTTCCTCGACCCAGCTCTCCTAAGATTTTAAAGTTAGTAATGGCGGACCAATAAATAAGAAAATTCCAGTTAAATAAACAGGTGCCTTTTGAAAATCAGAACTTAAAACTTGGGTCAGTTAGTGTTTAGTTAACATAGTTTTGAAATCCAAAAAAAAAAAAGAATTGTTTTTTTGGTCGCATTACCACTTCAAGAGCCTGGTTTCTTGAGGGACAAAACAACGGACAACTGGGAGTCCTTGGAGCCAAAAAAGTAAATTACGAATCTCTCGTTGCAGTGCTTGTTTAATGTTCTCGATATATCATCTCGATAATTACCTAAACTTCGACTCCCTCAAACGTTTCCCTGTTTTATATTTTGAGGTGAGTCAATTTTACATAATCAA
>JAHPZR010046081.1:0-10888 GCA_019787425.1 Platygyra sinensis
TTTTTTCCATCATTGAAATGGATGGAGGGGTGGTCTTAATTTTCTCATTTATTTTGTCCAAGATTGTAGCCAAACATAGCCTCGTCCCAGGGTCCTCTCTCTACAGAAGACTCTGGGAACGATTTGGGGTGATGACGTAAGAATTCCAAGAGAGATTACTAGATTGCTTCTGTGTTGGACAAGATACTGAAAGATGGCGTCGACGGAAACTCCATTTAACCCCGTTAATCACGGCTTATCAGAAACATTTCGTCTTATAAACTTCACTAAACTTAAAGGATGAGGATGCAAAGTCCCTCAGGAGGAACTGCTCAAACTCCTGGAGGGACTTGGGGAGAAGAAAGGCGAGGGACAAATTGGTGTTGGTATGGATAGTTGTGTTCTGCCAACGAGACATAATGGAATAAGTATTGTCCAGACCACCGACTTCTTCTATCCTCTCGTGGACGATCCTTACATGCAAGGCAAGATTGCTTGTGCTAATGTTTTGAGTGATTTATACGCTATGGGAGTCACAGAATGCGATAATATGTTGATGCTTCTTGGAGTGAGCAATCAGATGACTTTGAAGGAAAGGGAAATTGTGACGCCCATGGTAATCAAAGGATTCAACGATTTGGCTTTAGAAGCAGGCACCACAGTTAACGGAGGACAGACAGTGCTTAATCCATGGTTTATTGTTGGTGGAGTGGCTTCCAGTGTTGTGTCTAACAACGAATTTGTCATGTAAGTTTGATTAATTGTAACATAACGCACGTGGTGTAGGCTTTTCCAGGCTTCTAATTGGCTCCCTGATGTTTTAAGCTTTCTAACTCATTCATTGCGAAACAATGGATGAGTTTTTGCAGAGAGGGGAAAACGGCGTTAGCAGAAATCTGCGTAGACGGATGTGACGTCGTTAGCAAAAATAGCGGAAGTGACGTTACAAATTGGTTGGATTTGCGCAACCGCTGACCAAGTAGTCAACTTGCCATGAATAGCAAACATGACAAGCCTAATTAATGCACTTTCTGGATGATTGCAAAACACCGCGAGAGAATTTGTGTAATAAATGTAGGCATTCAGTGAATAAAATGAGACCAAAACATAGCTGTAGATATATATTTAAATATTTATTTTTTTTCGAAAATGAGCCCGCGTACCTACCCTTCCCTCCATCTCGTGTTACGTGCCCAAGAAGGCAGCCATATTTTACGAATGTTGTCCACGCCAGATGAGATGTATACTGTATTAGTTGATACATGGAGTGAATTTGGTTAAAAATGTTGAAAAATTGTAGAATTTGTGGAGCCCAAACTGGTTTGAGATATTCGTAGGATTCGTCGGCCTCCACTGATTACGATCATTACGGGCTCAATGAGTCTTCTCAGCTCATTGAAGGCAGCCATTGTGGATTTTGACTTCAACCGTTTGTAATTTCTGGTGAGTAAATATTGCTTTCTTTACCTGTTTAAATTTGCTTTAAGCAAAACATACAGCCCACACGTCAAATCGAAATGTTCCAGAACTAAACTAAAGTCTGTTTCACACTAAGAGTCCAGAAATATTCGCCAGGGTTACAATCGCTGCGTGACAATTGCTATCCATTCACTAATAAGCTTATTTACAGCGTTATAAAATTGCTAGTTCCACTGAAATGCCAGATGATTGCTATTGCTTTATAATAATGGCCCTAAGTCGAATAACAATAATATCAGTAACAGATGATATCCTGAAATGCATAAAGTGGAATGGAATCTGCACTTCGTTGCTGATTATCGTCGCTCGTGTGTTACACGCGTAGACCCAGATCGATCAGGCAAAACAAGACATCAAGAGGGTCCATCAAGTTTAATGAATCTAACCATGATACCAAAACTGACAATCTTAAAAGCTGTGTAACACTTGGTGACTATTGCAGTCACCCAAATGGGATAGAAATGCAGGTAAATAATCTATTCAATATCTAAGGTTGTTGAAAACAGAGTTGATCAGAGTTATCTGCAGTGCGTTTGCTTTCACTCAAGACTCTTGTCCTGCTAGGCTCGGGTTTACCAAAAACGGATGTGCCCTATTTCTGGTATCTTCCAAATTATTTTTATTTATATCTTCATCTTTTTTATCTATTTAATTTCAGGGGCAGCAGTTAATGTTACATCTACTGGATTATTCCTGGCTACCCATAATAGTTATTTAATAAAAAAAAGTAATAAGTAATTATTATAAACAATAATACAGTCAAATGAATAATGACAATGACAACCCAAGAACTTTAAATGATAAACACTTTGAGTTCAGGGTGGATTGTCTTGGCAAACTGACTCCATCAGACTTCAACGCTTTTCTTCGAAAACCAAGCTAACACACTTTCAACTTCATTTAGCCAGCAGATAACTGATGTACAATTTGTAGCTCACCACCTTTAATTTCATCTAGACCTGTATTTTTTGTAATATGGTACATGTTTAAAACAGTTACACAAGCTTTCTCAAGGTGTACTGATAAATGTTGCACTAATCACTTACATTTTTTGAATAAAATATCATACATAAACTGTAACAAGCAAACAGTGAATGAGGCTTTCACTTCATTTAGATGACACAGCATTACTAAACAATGAACACAAATGCTTGACAACAAAATGTAAAGAATGATGCTATATTGTCCTACTCTATTGTACAGCAAATGATTCATTTACCCAATCACTCAATTGTGAGCCTGCTGATAGCTAAGATACATGTCAGGAAGAAGCTTGATGCTTATTGATGCACCACCAACATTGTTAAACGCTATAATACACAAGAAACACTTAAAGATGATTTCCAGTCCGTACTGCGCAGTCTCAGTACCCTCATGTTTATAAACATATAACGGCGCACTCAATAGAATGTGAATCGATGTTATTCGTTAAAAACCACATACCTTATCTTTGAGGCCTTTCAAATTATTTTTCCAACAGTTTCATTGAGTTTTACAGCCACAAAGTTGTTTCATCAAGTGATATGAGAAAGAACAAAGCATTAAGCTTGACCGCTTCGCATCCATAATGGCGGTTGTTTTTAAACTTCGAATTTACTTCATGTAAGTAGTTGCGAAATGTTCACATTTCGTGACGTCTTACATGAAACAAAACAAAAAACGTAAACAAACTCTCGAGAGTGCGCAGTACGGACTGGAAATCATCTTTGAGTCATTTCATGGCTAAGAGCATGAATGAGTTGGCTCATAAGAGCCCTTTGATTAGTTATTTCAGGAAGCTGCATAAACTAATCAAATCATCTTTTTAATATGTTATAACTTCAAAATGGGAAATAAAGTGTGTGTTATTGTAATTTTCAATAAATTAAAATATTAAATTAGCTTGGAGGCTTAGGGGAATAAAAGAAAGAAATCTCGCTGAGATCAAGGAATGGATGATTTTATTTATTCCCTTAAGTCTTTACTTACATGCATACGTAGCTTTTTTGTTAATGCAGGTTGGTAAGAGTCAGGCATTGGCTGATGTGGACCTGCCTATCTGAATACATAAATAAATCTGGAGGTCCCTGGTTCAAATCCTCCACCCTGCTGCTATCTGGATTTGTTCTCAGTGGTCCTGAGTTCAACTCCTCAACCACATTGTGTAAATAGCCAACTGGTCAGCCTCCCACTAGTCTGGGATTCTTTATAGTTTATTGTTAATATTTGAAATATTCAGTTTACTTATTTACGTGTTCCCCAGTTAGCACTACAGTGCTAAATACATACAACACTTAAAATAAAGTTATTATATTTTTTATTTTCTTTAGAGTACAGTGCTAAATGCATACAACACTTAAATAAAGTTATTATTTTTTTATTTCTTTCAGGGTCAAACATAAAACTTAGGAATTTTTAATATATTGAATTGGCCAGTTGGTTCACTGAGCTTCACTTTGCAGCCAGTATATTATACTTGGGTGCTTTCCATTACACTAAAAATTTCAGAAATTTCAGTCAAAGATCTAGTGTCACTAATGATAACATTTTTTACTGTGAACCCATTAACTCCTGGAGCTTTTTTTCCAAGAATGCATCTTTTGACTTTTTGGAGATTTTAAGGCTGGATATGGGCCAAATTATGCCTTAATCTAGTCAAAAAGGCAGTTGGCAACATGACAGTTTGCCTTTCTTTTCCACTAGCGTCAGGTTTTTACGACATTGTGGCTTGGGCATGCCGCAGAAATCAAAATTTTGAAGATAGTTTTTTGAATGAGAAAGTGACCTACATGTTAGTGGTGGGCCGATGATTGATTGTAATCGAAAGTTGATCGAAAAGTTCAAGCGATGCGAACACATAAATTATGCTTTTTTCATAATCGATTGTAACGGAAAAATTAAACATTTTATTGGGGACAATTAAAAGTATTAAAATCAATAAAAATGTACATTTAATATCTTGGTGTGAGTTGTCTTTTTTTCGTGGACGTCCTAAATTCTAAGTCATAACAGCAGAATATAACCTAAAGATTGAATGTGTTTTACCTGGTGGCGTACCCTTCGCGCTGTGTTGTTGTCACTATCAAATACACCGTGCTTATTTGAAAGATGTGGCATGCTAAGCTGCTTTGTATTTCGTAAACAACTGAACCCAAAACATAAATTACAAGCTCACAGTTTCGCCGTTTGTAGTATTGCTACTATCACTAGTGAATGAAAAGTATAATATTAAGAAAGAACAACACAGCAAATGCCACCATCAAATTAATTCCCAGGGTCTTCTCTCAGACCTGCCTCGCTTGCATGTTGTTACATGTTGCCAAACATGGTCGGCTGGAATGGCCGATGTTGGAGATCCGTCACTTCTCCAGGACAAAGTGTGGGAATATTTTAGGTTTTATCAAGTGAAGGAAGCGGCCCAAAACAAAGGAAAACTTGGATATGATGAAGGTAATCTGTAGGCTACTGCAGAAAGCAACATGCCAAAAGGTTTGTGGAACGTATGTTTTGTTGATTTTGCGTCAGTCTCACTTGAACTTTTTGCAATGTAATCTTGAACTTAATAAAGAACATGAGCCTTACTGGTTGTATTTTTTTGTTTTGAAGCACTCATTGGGCTGTTTTAGAGAGAAACCTTTTAGTTGATGATACAATGACATGCCAGTTCATGTTAATGTTATGTCATAACTCAGAGGTACAGTCAAGTTTATTTCACCCAATCAACAGCACTGTAACACACTATTGTCAGTAAGATGATGTAGCTTTTGTTTAAAGTTGAAATCAAAACAATTACTAAGGTGTAGGTAGTAACATTAAAACCAGTTCTAAAAACTTTAAAGCTATCACTTTGACTTCTTATGCAGGTGAAAAATACATGGAATGCCTATCGGTTTATTTCCAAATAATCGGTTCCGCTGATTGTGAAATCTCAACCGGTTTTCCCACCACTACTATGATGTACAATCTTTAGGCTTTTTTATTTTTTTTGCCTTTTTTTTCTCCTTTTGGTTGCCTGTTTTGCTGCAGTGATTGATACTTGCTACTGGGCCCCGGGGGGGGGGGAGGGGGGGGGGGGGGGGGGCGGGGGGGGGGGTACTCCCTTATATGGGCTTTATTAGGTATGTGTGGAGCCCGCCCAAAGGGTATGGATTTTCAGGCCGTTTTAGTCATAAATAGGGGTATCAATTTCTGCTGATTTTGGCCATTTTTGGTCATAAATAGGGTATGGTTTTTGTACTACTAGCCTCAATATGAGTATGCTTTTAAGAAACCAAAAGAAAATTAACAAAAGCCCTTCACAAATTATGTTTAACGGTAATTTAAAACGTTGGTCTGAGCTAGGGATCCAATATTATAATGGCAGGTATGAAACAGGATTTTGATGTAAGGTTCAGGTCATAAATAGGGTTTCAAATTTTTGGTCAGGTCATAAATAGGGTAGGAATAATGCAGATTTCGGGTCATAAATAGTGTAAGGGATTTGGGAAAGCGGGCCGCACACCCCCACCAAATTTTTGTTCTCATAGGATGGGGATGAACATCTACTCTTTGGTGACTATTACTCTAAGTTTCCAATTATCAAGAAAATACCATGTGGACAGTCCACAGGAAACACTGTGTTTTAATCTTAACAAAATGTGTGTTCTCAGAACAAGGAGTACCAGAAATCAAAATCTCAGACAATGGTTCACATAATGACTGCAAAAGCTACAAGGAATTCTCCAAGTAGTGGGGTATCCAGAATATTATGTTAAGTCTGGAAGATATCCACAATCCAATGGATTCATCAAACGGCAAGTTCAGACTGTCAAACACTCTTTAGACAAGGCTGAGAAATCTGGACAGGACCCACACATGTCATTGCTCTGTCTAAGATCCACCCCTGTTGACTCACAGCTTCCGTCCCCAGCTGAATTACTTTTACCAGCGCAATGCAAGCTTCCAGAATCTTTCCTTCCCATCCAAGTCAGAAATCAGATACCTGACAAGGACAAGATTAACCAGGGCTAAGAGAACCCCAACAGCAAATAAAGCACTACCATGATTGGAGTAACAACTAATCCTCTTGACAGCTGGGCAACCTGTGCGTATACAGGAAAGAAAATCTCACCCCAGGCACTGTAAGCTGCATGAGACCAGAACCCCATTCATATGAAGAAAAGATCCAACCTGGATAATTTCCCTTCACACGAAATAGACAACACCTTCACCCAGCAAGCACAGAAGTGATTGTTATGGAGCCAACAGACAAGCCTGCAAACTGTCTGGGTAAACACTCAAACCGAAGAGCTCCATAATGTTCCAGAGCTTATCAAGACATCTCACAACTTGGCGCCCGAACCCTTCACGAGATACCGTTGCCAAGTCCAGGAACCCCCGCCGTAACAGTCGAGAGCTTGGTATCATACCAGAGAGATTGTACAGTTATCAGACCTGCTTGTTTTTACTGAACAACCCTAGTTTTAAACTCTGTTCCCATTCTCTAATTGATTTTCAGCTCAAAATCCACTAGCTTGTTGTTCAAGTTCAGTTTATTTTCATACTCTTTCCAGTCTCAGAGGATCAATGGATATTGCCTTTCTAGGATATTGAACTGAAGATGGACAACTTCATTGTCAAAGACTTTGTAGGGGTTTCCCACTTTGTGAAAGATTTTTTGAAACTTTAGGAATTAATATTTCCAGTATAGATTCCTTTGTTGAGTTGCTTTTAATTAATGTGTTATATATTGGAGGGGGCGATGTCACAATATGTGCAGTCATATGCCAAGCGGACTGGTTCTAGTCTGGCTGGCCAGTTAGTGCTCTGCCATCTTGTGAAAAGTCTCTTGTTCATAATTTACTTCAGATTCTGGCTTTTTCACTGGCAATACTTTAACAGTTAGGAGACCAAGACTATGAATATCAAAACTATTTTTTTAGTCTTGAAAAGTCCTTGAAATTTTGTTTATCTGAAGTTATGCAAACCATGTATGGACACACTAGTATTTACCAGCTCAAAAGTGCAATGAAATATATTGTAGTGCTTATTTAACATTGGTGATTTGATCTTTATTATCAGGCCAGAAAAATGCAGTGGTTGGTGATGTATTGGTCCTCACTAAACCTTTGGGAACTCAAGATTGCAGTCAATGCACATCAGTGGTTGGAGGATGTGTTGAGTATCATCTAAACTGAAATCTTGTATCACTATAAAACACTTTTGACATCACAGCCATCTGCATAGCATACAGCAGCATTGTAATAAGGGTTCCATAATTTCCTCTTAACTGTATTCAAAATATTACCATGCCATGAGGTTTTTTGGTGACTTAATTTTTGCCATTATTGCTCTAATGTTCTAATGTTCTGTGGTATCATGTTAATAGCACATTGGACCTGGCATGTTAGTCACCATGTTTTGATTTTGCATTTTTAATCAACATTAATTCAATATTACTTTGTTATTTGAGAAAGGAAGTTAAGTTGTAATCTGAATGGATTTTGTGATTGTTCTGGCTTAAATATATGATTGTTTACATGTATTTAAGTATTTATGAAACAGCGAAAGATAAAAATCAAATATATATATCAAATTTGATTAATTTTCTTTCAAATTATCTGTACATGTTGTCGTAATGGAATTTGAGTGCAATTAAGCATTTTCACTAATAAGAGTTCTGATTATTGACAGCTCATAGCATAATGTAACTGTTCCAAGGAATTAATTTAAGCCAGCATATTGAATATTTTTTGTGCAATGTTGGTTAGAAAACTCGAGCATAGCCCTCATAGAGAGATTTCAGTGAGAGTAAATGTAAGGCAAAAGGTTAAGTCTGCATGGGAAGCCAAGTGGCCCTGGCATCAGGCCAGAGCTTATCCCCAGTTTCCATTGCATAAAGCGACTGGGAGTATTTCTACTCCCCCTGGATGGGACGCTAGTTAATCACAGGGTTAACTCCCAGCATTAAATTCGCCAGTACCCCATTATATACACCTGGTGGAGAGAGGCAACTGTGAGAGTAAAGTGTCTTGCCCAAGAACACAACACAATGTCCCCAGCCAGGGCTCAAACCAGGACTGCTCAATCCAGAGACTAGTGTACAGTACCAACCATGAGGCCACCGCACCTCTCACTTAGAGTAAATATATGGTGGGACAAAACATTCTTTTCCTGTGTGGCCATCATTGTGAGGGGGGATCTATAGTTAGTAAAGCCAACAGGTTTCTCTGTATTAATATTTGGCTTGCTTTTGACATCTTAACAGCCTTAAGTTTTTGGAACAGGATCAAGGATGTTGTCACGGCTGAAGAAGTAGAAAAGAGCTTATAACAAAGGCATGCTGTGTATGGCTAGATTAAACCGTTAATGCTGCATACTTGATGCACAAGTATGAAGAGCACATGCTGCTACAGATGTAACTGGATTTGGAATTCTAGGTCATGCAAGTAATTTAGCAAGAAATGCAAAAAGGCTGATGTACGAGCATTTGTTATAACACACACTTCCTATCTTGGGCAAACATGGTAAAAGTGTACAAGGCTTGTGGTATCAATTTCAAATTACTGGATGGATTCTCTGCCGAGACTTTCTGGTGATTGTTTTTTATTATTCTATTGCATTGTAGACCTGGACCTCGTTATACAAAGAATGGATAATGCTATTCTCACACCTGGACCACTTTAAAAGATGTCAGCCAATAACAACAACTTTTTTGTATTTCTTCACTTAAACAAAGAATTTCGATTTATAGTACACACAGAAATGCTTCAATTTATCATGCCAGGTTCAGAAAATATGCGTTTTTTCATATAGGACAATCCACTTTAAACTCATGGAAATATATGAGAAGGCTAAATTTTGTCAAATAAATCTGTACACCCAATGTCACACTTGTATCAATGAGCGTCTACATGAAGTTAATTTCAGGTTGTTTCCAGGCTTTATTTTTTTACCGTGCGCGTGGATAGCAAATTTTGCAAAACAAAAGTTGGTTTAGCTATAATTGGAAATATTACATTTCCAGTATTATTTTTTTGTAATTATAAATACCTGCTGGTACCTCCTTCAGCGCTGGACTTCTGATCTGTTTACCACGTGACAAGGCTCAGAGTTATTGTGATGAACTTCAGTCTGTAGATGGACAGCCAGCTTGGATTGTTTGGTGAAGTGGTGCATGGAAACAGACTGGCAAAGATGCAGACAGATCTGAAGATCATTGAAGTCTAGGACTCCTCGCCTTATTGAAATGTAAAGTGGTTGAAGCTATTCCAAGTCATTCAGCATATCGTCACCAGCACCTCATTATTACAAGTTTACAACAATTTTCTTTGGGGAATTACTACAAATTACTACTAAAGAAAATATCACTTTTCTTTATAAACTATTCAATCGATAACGTTTGGCCACACTTGGATGACCTATCCAGAAAACAGCAATACATTTTCACGGTTGTCACAAATCCTACGGGTAGTAATCCTTCAGAAGTAGGCACGCTCTGAGGGTAACCCACCTCGATCATTCATTGGTTGAAGAAACAATGGGAGTAAAGAATATGTTTGGTGTCCGTTATTTAAAAGACCACTCATCTGTACCGACATGATTATAGATTGCTTTCACAACAAGACTTCTCTTTATCTTCTCTCAACTTTAAATCCTTAAAAAATTGTTTTATTTGTATAAAGAGGATCGGGGTCAGTCAGTAGAGACTGCGAAAGTAGGACTGTGAAAAGTCTGTCCATCAGAAATGAAACGTGGGTGATTACTTTTGTGAGTGAAGCACTTAAGTCTGACGTGTGTCGCCAAACCCATGTGAGCCGATGTCATCGTTTTTCCGCGCGTGCGCAATAATGCCCCCCCCCCCCCCCCCCAATTTTTTAGGGATTTTATCTTCTAAACCTGTAGCAATAACCCACTGCCGGATGGCGTTTGACATTATTCAGTGTATATATAGATTTATAGAAATGACAAGGAACATAAGTCAAGTGTCGCTGTCTTTTTTGTTATTGTTTTTTTTTTTTTTGTCATGTCGCGTGAAATTTCTTTTTTGGTCATGCTTATATCTGTGCTTTATTGCTACATTCTAAGTCTGCAGTGCCAGAATTGAGCAGCTTGGTACTGTATATGTGGATGCGATATAGCGTTGATGTCTTCTATGAAGCTTTTGGGGTAAATTAAACGAAAACCGGAAAGCTGATGTTTTTTGGACATCAGTTACAGCTACACACAAAGAGGCAAGATATGGGTTTAATGGTACGTGTGTTCTGTTTCTTTTGGCCGTTTAACCGTGTGTTGTGCATGGTTACTTTAAGCATCAATTAAAATTTTGTACTTGAATATCTGTTGTGAGGTCATGTTATATGCTGTTTCAGCTTTCCAGGCGAAAATGACAATAGCCCTTTTCACGGTTAATTTTTTCTCTTTTGTATTACAATGTAATCCAACGTGATGCGAGGCAATTTCGGGCCTAAAC
>JAHPZR010046082.1:0-14503 GCA_019787425.1 Platygyra sinensis
TGATTTGTTTGTTTATTGATATGGGTGAGATCAACTTCTTCTTTGGCTACATTTCTTTATGTTTTGATGGATATAAATACTTTGTAGGACATGTAAACAGCAGCTTAGGCAGATCAAAGAATTCAAAGCTTCATCACATACACATTTGTGCATTACCTTTTTTGCCATTCGAATGGCTGCAATCATTCGTTCAAAACATTTTTTAGGCCGTTCGAACAGTACAGTGTAACTGCCCGTATTGTCAGAATTAACAGGTGTACGTTTCATAATTTGGTCGGTCCAACTTTGAATAAAAGTTTGGCTTGGGAAAAAGTTTGTTTTCTGAACTGAGCTGTAGAGTTTACATTTTCGAGAGTTAAGAATTTGTTCCATTTGAATTTGTTCTAGTTTCATAGTTTTGCCAGGAAATTTTTTTTTCCCTAGCAAACTGGTGCCACCACTAGCAAATTCTTTCCAAATGTTTGGGTGATCTAGTTGATAAAGTGTTGTTTTTTGTTACTGACTTGTATATTATAGTAAGACGTTTCGGCTAACTCTTAAGCCTTCATCAGTTGAAAAAAACCACTTGATGTTACGCGCGATTTAAAAACTTTTAAATTAAAACATTGCGCGTGCTGTATGCGCATGACTCGAGAGAAATTTAAGTGCATGCAAGGCACTTGTAGACTTCTGGGTAGCCTGCAAACAGGCTCTCCGTATGGGTTATTCCGAGATTTGGTTTCGAACGGCGTGCGGGCAGGCGAGAGAGGGAGAGCCTGCAATGGTCCTTGTACGCTTTTAGTATTTACATTCAGATTCTGAACGTAAATTGCTGATTGGCTAATTTGACTTGACACATGTCAAATACCACATGTGTGAATGTTTCTTGCGACTTCAGGAAGATGGAGGCGCTAAAGTAAACAAATTTGGACGCTCATATCGCACTGCAACATAGGCGGCTCAAGCTTTCGTTGTCAGAGGAGTTATTTTATTTACAATACAAACGATCAGCTTGTGAAACGTGACAAAGTTACCGCCGTCATCTACTATTACACAACGGCCAAGTTTCATTACGTGAAACGTGACTCTCCCTTTCAGACTATGGAAGTTTTAACATTGAGGTCAGTTAATTTTAGTACACAAATATCAAAATTTCGGCTAAAAAAAGGGCTAAATTGGGCTAAAATGCCTATTAACGTTTTTACCCATACATAACATCCATACACTAAGTCACGTTTCGCGTAATGAAACTCGGTTGTTATGTAATAGTAGATGATGCGAGCTGAGCATCATCTCTTCAAAGCATGGCACAATTTCAACAGTGGGATTTGAAAATATAATTTACTGGCAGGGAACACTTTTATAAATCGAGCGCTTTTCTTCCAGCTTTTTGTCGAAATGTTTTCTTCGGAGTTACTGGATTCGAGTTCATAACAAAAACGAGCGCACGTGTATCAAACGTTTCACATTTGACAGCCGTCTTGACCTACAAGGTCATTTCTGCTGTCGTTGTGATTGGTTCATTTCAGTTTGATAACTTGACAGGTCAGTCAAGCGGAAAGGAGGCCAAACTCAAATCGTACAAGGACCATTGCAGGCTCTACCTCTCTCCCCCACCCGCGTGCCGTTTGTAAGCAGATCTCAGAATAACCCATACGGAGAGCCTGTTTGCAGGCTAACTTCTGGTATGACCATGTGATCATTCCCAGCGTTCGGACCCCGTCTTTTACAGACATCCAAGCCTCCAGAAAAAGCCGCTGATAGTAATGTGCCTTATGTCCGACGACTTCAACATTTTCAAAATCCATATGATGATTATGCTTGTGAACAGGGCGCGCAAGTTTGGAGTTATGATCAAACATCAGAACAGCCTTTTTGTGCTCAGAAACCCGCGTCTTCAGTGCTCTTTCGGTCTGGCCATAGTATACCAAATCGCACTGACTGCAATAATTATTGTTTCTGTACACTATTCCAGATGACGGACGGTCAGTTTCATCCTGCTGCTTAGGTCGAGGAAAAAGACTGTTGATAGTTCTCTATGGCTGGTAGGAAGCTTGCAAACTTTATTGCTTTCGGGTGCGACCAATTCTTTCGGAGGCTGAGATGGTTTTGTTGCCAGTGCTCTTTCACATTCTTGATAAAGCCAGACGGTTAATTGTTCTCTCGAAGCACCGCTTTTACTCTTTGTGCCTCCTCTGGTTTTCCTTTGAGTGATCTGCATGATTGTAACTCGCAAACATTTGCTAATTGATATTTTTCTTACTCACAGATTATCAAAATAACTCACCTATTGTGAGTTTGCGAGCGTTAATCTCGAGCCCTGGCGTTAACAGTTCATATGCTAAGTACCAGCACTGGAAATAGAAATCAGACCATTCGTGGTGACTTTGCAAGCACCGTCTTGGTATGGATCTTTGTGTGCTAAAATGTTAGCGCAAAGAAATTCTTGCTGTGTTAACTTCTAACTGCAAAGGAGTTCTATCGTTTTTAACTTCTAACTGCAAAGAAGTTCTTGCATCTTGCAGGATTTAAGCGCAAGCAACCTGAAAGAAGCTGCTAGAAGCTGCAAGAAGTTGCTGGCTTGCAGACGCTAAAAGAAAATACCCAAATGGTGCACTCACATCTGGTGCCAAGTTTGAAGAACACTGCTTCAATATTTCAGAGATATTCTTTATTCAGTATTTTTGGTTGCAAACCTCATGATGTCATCACTCTCTTATTTGCATAATACAAAATATCAATATCTCTAAAATGAAAAAAGATATTCCAGAAAGGAAATTTATTCTGAAAAGCTTTTCAAATAAGCAGCAATTATTTTTCATTTCATAGGCAATGTAAATTGAGGAAAAGATTTGACAACTTTTACCAAGTACATTTTTTATGTTTTTGTTGTTGCAGGTAATGTTTCAAACCAAGGAAACTGTGACTTTGAAAAGGGCATGGAATGTGTGGGTTTGAAAATGATCTTGATGATGATTTTGACTGGGTGTTTGGAAGCCGAAACATTCGGCACGACAGACCAGGACCAAAAACTGACCATACAACAGCTAATACAACTGGAGAAGGTGAACCATTTTTATTCTTATTTAGTGCAGAGTTATAGGGGCTGCCTGCTGCCAAGGCAGTAAGGCACTGTGGCACCAAGGTTTAAAGTTTAATGTTTGTGTAATTAATTAATTTAACAAGTGGGTTGTAAATGTATATATATTATGCATCAGTGTGCACTTCATAAAACTTGATAATTACCTACATGTACCTCAAATTGATGATAACATCAAAGCTATATTTTTGCATCAGAAAAGCCCTTGCTCTCCTTGTGGTACTAATCTCCTTAGAACAATTTAACTAATTTACTCCAAATGCATGTGTAGATTAGATGGCATTCAGGTCGGCAGTTGTTTTTCTGGTACTGCCACTTACCCCTTTTGGGGCAAAAAAAAAACGTTATTTTAACTGCGTCTTTTTGAAATTACCCCTAGGTTGGTTAAAGTGCACCTAACCCCAAAATATTTTATTCGCTTAAGGACATTTGCGCCCATTGCTACTGCGCATCTCTGGTGTGCACGCTATTCATTGGTCACGGGCGTGCCACATAATTTTCAAGCGCGCGCACGGAGTCGAAAACTCAACAAAATATAGGGCTGATGACCTTTGCGTTAACTTTGTGAGCGAATATTTTTGTTGGATACTCAGTGACCCCTACTTTTTTTTTCGGCAGATCACTTCCTTTTCTGATTCTTTCCATTATACTAAAAAACAAAAAAGTCTGCACGTGGGAAGTTTTAATTATTCCTCATATACTATTCAATTAGGGTCGAATTGGTACGTGGATACAGGTGTGCGTAACTTAGAAGTTGTATTTTGTAAGGCTAATTCTAGCTTATTTAATGACATATGTAGCAAAGATCTATCAAATAGGCCTGTATATGCTGTTTTAAACACATATAACTTAGATATTACCGCTTCAACTTCAATATATGCCGATAGTAATGAATCCGGCCAGAATTGCCTCGAATGACTGTAAATCCAAGAAATGCTATGTCTGAGCTGCGCCTTATCTTCAAAACGAGTTCGGTGACCCCCAATTTTTTTTACGTTTTTAATCTAATCTTATCACTTTCTACCAGCGGTCAAAGTTTTAAAAAAATCTATGCGTGGGAAGTTTTTGGTGCGAACGTGCTCAAATAAATCTTTGCACCTGTTCAAGCACACTGCGCCTGTTTTCAACTAAATCTTGACTTTTTTAAAAAAGCCGTTATCTGGTCCATGACCGAGCTAGAGGGGCATGGGTCTATTCCCGGTTTGACGTCACAGACTGATTAGCAAAGCATTAAGTCTTTGTAAACATACATGCAAAGGAGTTTGTGAAGTCAAATCAGGAATAGACCCATGCCCCTTACTAGCTCCGTCGTGGAACAGATGACGGCTAGATTTCGTAACTTTTACAGCCTGTAAAAAGTCAAGATTTAGTTGAAGAAGGCGCAGTACGTTTTGAACAGGTGCAAAGATTTATTTAAGCAAATAAAATATTTTGGGGTTAGGTGCACTTTAACAAATATTATCTGCTGTTTTCAATTTACAGTAGTGTGTTTGTCAGGGTCAAAAAACTGAAGAAGGGAAACTCTTGCTTCTGTTCAGTGGCTGGTTGGTTTGTCCTTTAGTTGTCTCTGTGAAGAGACCAAAATTTTCCACATTAGTGGCTTTAAGACTTGTCAAATTGTACATTTATGGCAAAAGAAACTAGGAAAGTGCTCCAGTATTGCAGGCAACTCTGTGGCAGCTGATGAAACTGCAAATTAATTTAATCAGTCTTTAAGGGATCTTGTTCACCTATACAGGAAAGTGGCATAGAGTGTTAGTGAAATGGTGAGACCAGATGCCTGTTCTTGGGTCTAACTGTGGTGTATTACGATCTGAACCTGATCAAAGAGCATTTTGCAGAGCTCTTGGCTGATACAACAGGCAACGTCCAGGTAGGAAGAAGCAATATGTTTATGAAGACAAATGGTTTTCACTTCGTTGACATTCTCAACTATCTGAGTCCAGGCATTAGCTATGAAAAGTGGGCAAAAGCGTACGGCTGTCTTGTTCAGAAATCATGGTTTCATTATGAATGGTTTAATAGCCCCGAAAAGCTGAACTTATCCAGGGCTGCTAGATTACCTGGCATGGTATTCACGTTTGAAGGATGAATACAGTACCGCTCAAAGGTATGTTACCACCATCTCGCGAGACGCGTCTTATTTCTCTCGAGACTCATCTCGAGAGAAACGAGACGAGTCTCATTTCTCGCAAGTGCACTGGAAGTACCGGTACTTTGCTTTCATCGATATTCCAAACCTGTTTTGTGTATCATCGTACTGAGTTGTGCGGTAGGCTCGATTTTCATTCTCATCAGCCATGCGTGTGTACAATGTGTGTATTATAAGAACTTCTTTTGCATCTGCAAGCGTGCAACTTCTTGTGGCTTCCTGCGGTCCGCTTGCTCTTGGATCCTGCAAGGCACAAGAACTGCTTTGCAGTAGCAAGTTAAAAAGGGTAAAACTTCTTTGTGGTTAGAAGTCAAAACCGAAGGAACATCTTTGCACTGACGCTCTTAGGATGTGAAGAATTGTACAAAACGTGACACATAGGCGCCAGGAACTCTCCGATTTCTCCAGCGCCAGCACTTACTGTAAGAAGTATTAAAGCCCTAGTAACTATGATTAAAGCGACAAAATGAACATGTTCTTTTCAACCTTGTATTGTTAAAGGGTTTCTTTGTTTATACAAGCCGATTACTGTTCACTGTATGTTACTTTCTTAGACCCTACATTATATCGTTTTTTACTGTTGTTGTTAGAAACCTTTTATTAAGCTTTTATTCATTTGCTTCGAACTAGTGTTAAAAATAAAATCACCTAGTTAGAAAAAAAACTAACCAGTAAAATTATAAAATTAACTGAGACCAAAAATTTACTGCAACATACTCATGTAAAAAAACATTCACTCTGAAACATGCTCATATAATTTGACATAAAATCAAAAATATCAAAAGGAAGACATAATTAATGATTATTTTTATGTTTGGTGTTCCTCAATATTGCCAATGTACATAGACATAACTGGGTGTGGATTTCGTCTCACAAATTTAACTCTATATAGTTTGATGTATATTACAGTCGAACCTTTATTAAGCGGTCACCCTCCGGGAATGGCTAAGTGACAGCTCAAGACAGGTTTGTACAAAATACAGGTCAGAACAGGTGGAAATGCTATTTTGTATTGCAGTTTATGACGTAGTGTTCAGCTTATGCATTAAAGTGCTCAAAAACTCACTTACTCGGTTAAAAGTAACTGCAACAATACCATGGTTTGAGAAAAATAGAGCATAGCAAGGGACTAACAAAATAGTAACGTCAAGTTCATGCAGCTGCTATTACAGCCGGTTGTTAGAAAAAGACATAATTCTAATCTTTTGATTCTTGTCTTTTTGCACCTATTTGTCCTAAGGAAAAAATAATAAGATTTCAATGTCCTGTTGTTTGGGTTTCTGTAGTTAAATATCGCTAAGACAGTATGTCATTCACTTTGCTGAATGCCAGAGAAAGTTCCTGGTGTCCATTAAACGGAGCAAAGTCTCAGTTGCTCTGCCATGTTTGCCGCCTCTGACACTGACTTTATAGTTGGTTGTTTTAAGGTGCCCGCCCAGGCAAATTTAGTGCATCTTTGAAAATACAAAAATAGGGATATTTTCACTCTAATCTCACCGAACCTTCACCAAATAGTCATCGTTATATGATGAATGAGTTGCCAACCTTTTCTTGACATTATGACACCTCAGCATGTTAATAATTATTTTCATTATTGACAGGATATCTTTTTCATTTTTCACGTTTTTCTAGCAGCCATTTAGAAACAGGCCAAAGATTGCAATATGTTTTCATTCTTCATCAAACAACGCAAAAATCTGTGTTCGGGGAATCCGATATCTAAAATCACCAAAAAGATATTGTGTCGGACGCAAATAACGTGGAGATGTCTTGAGGACATTTTAGGCTTGGTTTAATAATTACACTAAACAGAATAAAAAATACAAAAAGATATATGTTACCGATTTCGGGCAAGTTCGAAGCAAATGAATAAAAGCTTAATAAAAGGTTTCTAACACAACAGTAAAAACGATATAATGTAGGGTCTAAGAAAGTAACATACAGTGAACAGTAATCGGCTTGTATAAAACAAAGAAACCCTTTAACAATACAAGGTTGAAAAGAACATGTTCATTTGGTCGCTTTAATCATAGTTACTAGGGCTTTAATACTTCTTACAGTAAGTGCTGGCGCTGGAGAAATCGGAGAGTTCCTGGCGCCTATGTGTCACGTTTTGTACAATTCTTCACATCCTAAGACGTCAGTGCAAAGATGTTCTTCGGTTTTGACTTCTAACCACAAAGAAGTTTTACCCTTTTTAACTTGCTACTGCAAAGCAGTTCTTGTGCCTTGCAGGATCCAAGAGCAAGCGACCGCAGGAAGCCACAAGAAGTTGCACGCTTGCAGATGCAAAAGAAGTTCTTATAATACACACATGGTACACACGCATGGCTGATGAGAATGAAAATCGAGCCTACCGCACAAATCAGTACGATGATACACAAAACAGGTTTGAATATCGATGAAAGCAAAGTACCGGTACTTCCAGTGCACTTGCGAGAAATGAGACTCGTCTCGTTTCTCTCGAGATGAGTCTCGAGAGAAATAAGACGCGTCCTCGCGAGATGGTGGTAACATACCTTTGAGCGGTACTGTATTCATCCTTCAAACGTGAATACCATGCCAGGTAATCTAGCAGCCCTGGATAATTCAGCTTTTTCGGGGCTATTAAACCATTCATAATGAAACCATGATTTCTGAACAAGACAGCCGTACGCTTTTGCCCACTTTTCATAGCTAATGCCTGGACTCAGATAGTTGAGAATGTCAACGAAGTGAAAACCATTTGTCTTCATAAACATATTGCTTCTTCCTACCTGGACGTTGCCTGTTGTATCAGCCAAGAGCTCTGCAAAATGCTCTTTGATCAGGTTCAGATCGTAATACACACAGTTAGACCCAAGAACAGGCATCTGGTCTCACCATTTCACTAACACTCTATGCCACTTTCCTGTATAGGTGAACAAGATCCCTTAAAAGACTGATTAAATTAATTTGCAGTTTCATCAGCTGCCACAGAGTTGCCTGCAATACTGGAGCACTTTCCTAGTTTCTTTTGCCATAAATGTACAATTTGACAAGTCTTAAAGCCACTAATGTGGAAAATTTTGGTCTCTTCACAGAGACAACTAAAGGACAAACCAACCAGCCACTGAACAGAAGCAAGAGTTTCCCTTCTTCAGTTTTTTGACCCTGACAAACACACTACTGTAAATTGAAAACAGCAGATAATATTTGTTAAAGTGCACCTAACCCCAAAATATTTTATTTGCTTAAATAAATCTTTGCACCTGTTCAAAACGTACTGCGCCTTCTTCAACTAAATCTTGACTTTTTACAGGCTGTAAAAGTTACGAAATCTAGCCGTCATCTGTTCCACGACGGAGCTAGTAAGGGGCATGGGTCTATTCCTGATTTGACTTCACAAACTCCTTTGCATGTATGTTTACAAAGACTTAATGCTTTGCTAATCAGTCTGTGACGTCAAACCGGGAATAGACCCATGCCCCTCTAGCTCGGTCATGGACCAGATAACGGCTTTTTTAAAAAAGTCAAGATTTAGTTGAAAACAGGCGCAGTGTGCTTGAACAGGTGCAAAGATTTATTTGAGCACGTTCGCACCCAAAAACTTCCCACGCATAGATTTTTTTAAAACTTTGACCGCTGGTAGAAAGTGATAAGATTAGATTAAAAACGTAAAAAAATTGGGGGTCACCGAACTCGTTTTGAAGATAAGGCGCAGCTCAGACATAGCATTTCTTGGATTTACAGTCATTCGAGGCAATTCTGGCCGGATTCATTACTATCGGCATATATTGAAGTTGAAGCGGTAATATCTAAGTTATATGTGTTTAAAACAGCATATACAGGCCTATTTGATAGATCTTTGCTACATATGTCATTAAATAAGCTAGAATTAGCCTTACAAAATACAACTTCTAAGTTACGCACACCTGTATCCACGTACCAATTCGACCCTAATTGAATAGTATATGAGGAATAATTAAAACTTCCCACGTGCAGACTTTTTTTGTTTTTTAGTATAATGGAAAGAATCAGAAAAGGAAGTGATCTGCCGAAAAAAAAAGTAGGGGTCACTGAGTATCCAACAAAAATATTCGCTCACAAAGTTAACGCAAAGGTCATCAGCCCTATATTTTGTTGAGTTTTCGACTCCGTGCGCGCGCTTGAAAATTATGTGGCACGCCCGTGACCAATGAATAGCGTGCACACCAGAGATGCGCAGTAGCAATGGGCGCAAATGTCCTTAAGCGAATAAAATATTTTGGGGTTAGGTGCACTTTAACCAACCTAGGGGTAATTTCAAAAAGACGCAGTTAAAATAACGTTTTTTTTTTGCCCCAAAAGGGGTAAGTGGCAGTACCAGAAAAACAACTGCCGACCTGAATGCCATCTAATCTACACATGCATTTGGAGTAAATTAGTTAAATTGTTCTAAGGAGATTAGTACCACAAGGAGAGCAAGGGCTTTTCTGATGCAAAAATATAGCTTTGATGTTATCATCAATTTGAGGTACATGTAGGTAATTATCAAGTTTTATGAAGTGCACACTGATGCATAATATATATACATTTACAACCCACTTGTTAAATTAATTAATTACACAAACATTAAACTTTAAACCTTGGTGCCACAGTGCCTTACTGCCTTGGCAGCAGGCAGCCCCTATAACTCTGCACTAAATAAGAATAAAAATGGTTCACCTTCTCCAGTTGTATTAGCTGTTGTATGGTCAGTTTTTGGTCCTGGTCTGTCGTGCCGAATGTTTCGGCTTCCAAACACCCAGTCAAAATCATCATCAAGATCATTTTCAAACCCACACATTCCATGCCCCTTTTCAAAGTCACAGTTTCCTTGGTTTGAAACATTACCTGCAACAACAAAAACATAAAAAATGTACTTGGTAAAGTTGTCAAATCTTTTCCTCAATTTACATTGCCTATGAAATGAAAAATAATTGCTGCTTATTTGAAAAGCTTTTCAGAATAAATTTCCTTTCTGGAATATCTTTTTTCATTTTAGAGATATTGATATTTTGTATTATGCAAATAAGAGAGTGATGACATCATGAGGTTTGCAACCAAAAATACTGAATAAAGAATATCTCTGAAATATTGAAGCAGTGTTCTTCAAACTTGGCACCAGATGTGAGTGCACCATTTGGGTATTTTCTTTTAGCGTCTGCAAGCCAGCAACTTCTTGCAGCTTCTAGCAGCTTCTTTCAGGTTGCTTGCGCTTAAATCCTGCAAGATGCAAGAACTTCTTTGCAGTTAGAAGTTAAAAACGATAGAACTCCTTTGCAGTTAGAAGTTAACACAGCAAGAATTTCTTTGCGCTAACATTTTAGCACACAAAGATCCATACCAAGACGGTGCTTGCAAAGTCACCACGAATGGTCTGATTTCTATTTTCCAGTGCTGGTACTTAGCATATGAACTGTTAACGCCAGGGCTCGAGATTAACGCTCGCAAACTCACAATAGGTGAGTTATTTTGATAATCTGTGAGTAAGAAAAATATCAATTAGCAAATGTTTGCGAGTTACAATCATGCAGATCACTCAAAGGAAAACCAGAGGAGGCACAAAGAGTAAAAGCGGTGCTTCGAGAGAACAATTAACCGTCTGGCTTTATCAAGGAATGTGAAAGAGCACTGGCAACAAAACCATCTCAGCCTCCGAAAGAATTGGTCGCACCCGAAAGCAATAAAGTTTGCAAGCTTCCTACCAGCCATAGAGAACTATCAACAGTCTTTTTCCTCGACCTAAGCAGCAGGATGAAACTGACCGTCCGTCATCTGGAATAGTGTACAGAAACAATAATTATTGCAGTCAGTGCGATTTGGTATACTATGGCCAGACCGAAAGAGCACTGAAGACGCGGGTTTCTGAGCACAAAAGGCTGTTCTGATGTTTGATCATAACTCCAAACTTGCGCGCCCTGTTCACAAGCATAATCATCATATGGATTTTGAAAATGTTGAAGTCGTCGGACATAAGGCACATTACTATCAGCGGCTTTTTCTGGAGGCTTGGATGTCTGTAAAAGACGGGGTCCGAACGCTGGGAATGATCACATGGTCATACCAGAAGTTAGCCTGCAAACAGGCTCTCCGTATGGGTTATTCTGAGATCTGCTTACAAACGGCACGCGGGTGGGGGAGAGAGGTAGAGCCTGCAATGGTCCTTGTACGATTTGAGTTTGGCCTCCTTTCCGCTTGACTGACCTGTCAAGTTATCAAACTGAAATGAACCAATCACAACGACAGCAGAAATGACCTTGTAGGTCAAGACGGCTGTCAAATGTGAAACGTTTGATACACGTGCGCTCGTTTTTGTTATGAACTCGAATCCAGTAACTCCGAAGAAAACATTTCGACAAAAAGCTGGAAGAAAAGCGCTCGATTTATAAAAGTGTTCCCTGCCAGTAAATTATATTTTCAAATCCCACTGTTGAAATTGTGCCATGCTTTGAAGAGATGATGCTCAGCTCGCATCATCTACTATTACATAACAACCGAGTTTCATTACGCGAAACGTGACTTAGTGTATGGATGTTATGTATGGGTAAAAACGTTAATAGGCATTTTAGCCCAATTTAGCCCTTTTTTTAGCCGAAATTTTGATATTTGTGTACTAAAATTAACTGACCTCAATGTTAAAACTTCCATAGTCTGAAAGGGGAGAGTCACGTTTCACGTAATGAAACTTGGCCGTTGTGTAATAGTAGATGACGGCGGTAACTTTGTCACGTTTCACAAGCTGATCGTTTGTATTGTAAATAAAATAACTCCTCTGACAACGAAAGCTTGAGCCGCCTATGTTGCAGTGCGATATGAGCGTCCAAATTTGTTTACTTTAGCGCCTCCATCTTCCTGAAGTCGCAAGAAAACATTCACACATGTGGTATTTGACATGTGTCAAGTCAAATTAGCCAATCAGCAATTTACGTTCAGAATCTGAATGTAAATACTAAAAGCGTACAAGGACCATTGCAGGCTCTCCCTCTCTCGCCTGCCCGCACGCCGTTCGAAACCAAATCTCGGAATAACCCATACGGAGAGCCTGTTTGCAGGCTACCCAGAAGTCTACAAGTGCCTTGCATGCACTTAAATTTCTCTCGAGTCATGCGCATACAGCACGCGCAATGTTTTAATTTAAAAGTTTTTAAATCGCGCGTAACATCAAGTGGTTTTTTTCAACTGATGAAGGCTTAAGAGTTAGCCGAAACGTCTTACTATAATATACAAGTCAGTAACAAAAAACAACACTTTTATCAACTAGATCACCCAAACATTTGGAAAGAATTTGCTAGTGGTGGCACCAGTTTGCTAGGGAAAAAAAAATTTCCTGGCAAAACTATGAAACTAGAACAAATTCAAATGGAACAAATTCTTAACTCTCGAAAATGTAAACTCTACAGCTCAGTTCAGAAAACAAACTTTTCCCAAGCCAAACTTTATTCAAATTTGGACCGACCAAATTATGAAACGTACACCTGTTAATTCTGACAATACGGGCAGTTACACTGTACTGTTCGAACGGCCTAAAAAATGTTTTGAACGAATGATTGCAGCCATTCGAATGGCAAAAAAGGTAATGCACAAATGTGTATTTGATGAAGCTTTGAATTCTTTGATCTGCCTAAGCTGCTGTTTACATGTCCTACAAAGTATTTATATCCATCAAAACATAAAGAAATGTAGCCAAAGAAGAAGTTGATTCTCACCATATCAATAAACAAACAAATCACCAACCTTCCTACAGACACTGCTACTATTACACAACAAGTCTTAGAAAGTTTCTTCATGATGTGACTAATATTAAATTCTAAAGTACAACCTTTAAAATGTCTAAGCCCTGTTGAAGTCATTCTTTGAGAGATTTTTCATTCACAGATGAATCAATTGGTAGATTTTATCACTGTTTTATCACCTGTGAATCAAGTGGCTCAAAATAACTTCAAAGATTGAGACAGAGATAAGCCCTTTTGCTTTTTCATACTTTGCCTTTTGGTTGGTTTATAATTATTTTCATCAGTTTAGTAACATACTCATGTACACTTGAGAACAAATGCTTTATGCCAAATAAAACAGGCAAAGGTTTGGCTGCGGACGCTTTGTAAAACAAAAGTTCACTGGCATAATCAACTTGTCAACATATGCCACTAAACAGAACTTTCCCTTGCAAAAACCTTGACTTGATGTAAATGTTGCATCACCTTATTAGAAACTCCTGTCTTCAAAGATAGAGTATTTTAGCATTTGAATGAACAATTAATGCCAAATAGAACCAGACAAATTTTTATTGTTTGCCTTGATGCTTCAGAGAATGATAAAGTTCATTAATACATGCCACTAGACAAAACCTTCCCTGGCACAAAAAATTGATATGGAAGTTCATGAAAGAGCTGGAGAGGTGCAGGAAACACATTCGAGCTGCAGTAAGAGTGGAGTGCATACCAGAAGATATTCACCTGTTCACAGGAAAGTGGCATAGAGTGTTAGTGAAATGGTGAGACCAGATGCCTGTTCTTGGGTCTAACTGTGTGTATTACGATCTGAACCTGATCAAAGAGCATTTTGCAGAGCTCTTGGCTGATACAACAGGCAACGTCCAGGTAGGAAGAAGCAATATGTTTATGAAGACAAATGGTTTTCACTTCGTTGACATTCTCAACTATCTGAGTCCAGGCATTAGCTATGAAAAGTGGGCAAAAGCGTACGGCTGTCTTGTTCAGAAATCATGGTTTCATTATGAATGGTTTAATAGCCCCGAAAAGCTGAATTATCCAGGGCTGCTAGATTACCTGGCATGGTATTCACGTTTGAAGGATGAATACAGTACCGCTCAAAGGTATGTTACCACCATCTCGCGAGACGCGTCTTATTTCTCTCGAGACTCATCTCGAGAGAAACGAGACGAGTCTCATTTCTCGCAAGTGCACTGGAAGTACCGGTACTTTGCTTTCATCGATATTCAAACCTGTTTTGTGTATCATCGTACTGATTTGTGCGGTAGGCTCGATTTTCATTCTCATCAGCCATGCGTGTGTACCATGTGTGTATTATAAGAACTTCTTTTGCATCTGCAAGCGTGCAACTTCTTGTGGCTTCCTGCGGTCGCTTGCTCTTGGATCCTGCAAGGCACAAGAACTGCTTTGCAGTAGCAAGTTAAAAAGGGTAAAACTTCTTTGTGGTTAGAAGTCAAAACCGAAGGAACATCTTTGCACTGACGTCTTAGGATGTGAAGAATTGTACAAAACGTGACACATAGGCGCCAGGAACTCTCCGATTTCTCCAGCGCCAGCACT
>JAHPZR010046084.1:0-35000 GCA_019787425.1 Platygyra sinensis
AGTATGGGGCCCAGTTCTCGGCCACAAAAAACGTAAACTTGTATTTCTTACCCTGTAATCGCCGTAAGGCATAGATATTTTACACACAACTAGGTTCAGCATTCAGTTTATATATGTAATGCTATCGACCGCTCAACGCTGTTCTCTCCTGAGTAATAACGAAAATGAAGGCTTCGTTCTTAGGCCCAGTTATCGGCCAGCTGGCCCAGTTTTCGGCCACAAAAGAATGCGCCCGATTCATCAGAATAAACAACGTTTTATTACCATTTTTTGTTGTTAAATCACTTAACGCTTGTGTTTTGATATTTCGATCACAAATTACCCTTAAAGAGTTTTGTTTCATATTAGAAAAGGAAGTTTTTTTGCACACCTAGTTTTTGTTTTCAAGTGCAGTCAAGCGAGACGAGGTGTTGACGGCGAGCAGGGTGGCCGAGAATAGGCAAACACGCAAAAGAACTAAGGAAATATTGCGGAGTGAATTTAGGTCAAATAATACAACAGGCCAGCAAAAGTTTATATTCAACAGACAGCTCTATCACTCTACGTTCTTTACGCCAAGAATTGGCTCATTTGAGCCTTCTATACTGATAAAATATAAACTTGAATTAAACTATGTAATTCGAGTAGCCGTAAACAAACACGTTTTCGGGGAAAGCAAATTCACCTACCGTCGCGTCACCTCGAAGTGCTCACAGTATATAGTAGCTGTAAACACAAAACTTGGCAGGACGAAAGACAAAGAATCAAGCTACCTTTGGAAGCAATTGCTTTTTATTCAGATTCATTTGTGGCGCGAAAAATAAACGTTGAACAAAAAGTGGCCGAGAACTGGGACTGGCCGAGAACTGGGCCCCATACTGTACACAAACCGACATGTTCTTTTGTGACCTAACAGGTGACATAGGAAATCATCTGTACGCGAAGAAGAATTGTGAACCTAAGTTTTTTCATACATCTTGGTAGCAAAACCCTACGGTAATTCGCCCGGGCAATGGAATCTGAGTTTATTTCGCTAGTAATAGTCGTAAAAGAGACTCACTGAACAAATTCTTTATGTTCCACTTTAGACGCTTTCTCCTAAGCTTGAAAATCGAGTCCCTTTTCACTCACTACCTACATAAGGAGTTTTGAAACGTTTTAGTCTTAGCTTGATTAAAGCAAGCTCTAAAATTGCTTACTGCGGTGTTGCCTTGGAAAATTAAAAGTCATAATATGGATAGGCATGCGTCCACTGAGTCGGATGCATCCTGACGTTTGACTTCGTGGTTCACACGGTAGCGACATAACTACACAGCGAAACAACAGCGAGTCACGCAAGTCTTTTGCTTCTCTTCCTTACATCAAAGGAGTAACTGAACCTTTGACACGTGTCCTAAAAAAACACGATGTCACAGTTGTAAACAAGCCATTTACCACTCTACAACAACAGTTCCCAGCTCCGAAATTCCGACCTTCGATGGAATCGCAGACCAACGTCGTGTACAAAATTCCCTGTACAAATTGTTCTTGGTGTTACATTGGGGAAACCGGCAGAGCTTTTAATACCCGAAAAAAAGAACATTTGAGAAACACCAAAACTGCGGCCAAAGGTTCAAAAATTGCTAATCACGCTTGGTCCAACAACCACGCCATTGATTTTGAGAACGCATTAATTATTGACAAAGGCTCTTTCAGAACCAGAAGAACACTAGAAGCGTGGCATACCAGAGTAACACCTAACGCTGATAACAATTCTTGCCCGTTACCTGCACAATACAACATTCTTTTTAACAAACATTCATAATTATTAATACATTTTTATAATTTCGCAATTCGCGCTTTTTATTCATTCATTTTTACCCGTCGAAGACTGCAGTTCGGGCAGTCGAAAGCTCGTAATTTTTAATCATTTCAGCCAGAGATCGTTTTTTAAAATTTTTACTAAGAAATATTTATGTCAGTAATCGACCAAGAAATAATGAAAACATCACTATTTGTCCTTATGTTGTTGTGCTCGTCGTTAATTTAATGACGTCAAGATGTTCACACTCCAGGTATGACGACATAAAGCGTCCTTTTATGCCGTCATATACTTACTGCTTAAGAGCTCACCGATCTACTAAATATGTATTCAATATAAATCTGTAACAAGCAAATTTTTCATGTCTTATACAGGAACATCACCTCTGAACCTCACATGGCTGGATCCAAGCGCCAAGAGAGTCTTGCTGTAATTTTAGCAGATAAATGGCGGAAGTATGGTTTTGATGTCGTCGAAATGCCAGAGTACAAAGTGCCTCTCTCTCTCCCTCAGGAAGACAAACCTAACAAAGTGGAGATTATCGGAAACAGAACGATTCGAACAACAATATTGGGTAAAGTGGAGGTAAATTTAAATAAATGGACAGTGATAACCATGAAGTGTCAATTTAAACCTTATACTTTAAACTTATACTTTAAACTTTAAATACAAGGAAATGAACACCCACGCCCCAGGCCGCCCCTCCTCCCACTTTCGCAAGAAGGGGTGGGACAGTGAGATGATATAAAACCTGCAGTTTTGCCAAAAAAAAAGGCTGAAAGATAATCGCAATAACGTACATGTCAAAATTTAGTTGCTATGGTCACAGTGATGTCAAATGCAGTGCTGTTGTCATCGTTTTATTTTAACGCCTTTACAATGACCTTGTTTTATATTTTAATCGTGCAGGTAAGAGCTGAACCTACAGGAAGCAAGACATTTAACTATATCCCATACTTTGCTTATTCACCAAATGGGACTGTTGAAGGTGAACTTGTTTACATCAATAGAGGATATAAGGATGATATTGACCACCTAAACCGTACTGGTGTATCTCTGAAAAATAAAATCGTTATTGCAAGATCGATTTTCTCCTGGGTAGGTACTACGGTTCTAGGAAGTTGTATGTGTTTTAGTTATATGTACGGTATAAGCTGGTAAAAGCCTTAAGGATGTTCGCGCCCAAAAACTTCCCACGTACAGATTCTTTTAAAACTTTGACTGCAGGTAGAAAATGATAAGATTAGATGAAAAACGTAAAAAAAATCGGGGGTCACCGAACTCGTTTTGAAGATAAGGCGCATCACAGATCATGGCATTTCTAGGATTTCCAGCCACAGAGGCGATTCTGGCCGGATTCATTACTATCGGCATATAATTAAGTTGAAGAATCATATCTAAGTTATGTGTGTTTAACATAGCATATATAGGCCTATTTGATATATCTTTGCTACATATGCCATTAAATCAGCTAGAATTAGCCTTAAAAAAGTACAACTTCTGAGTTACGCACACCTGTATCCATGTACCAATTCGACCCTATTTGAATAGTTTATGAGAAATAATTAAAACTTCCCACGTACAGATTTTTTTTGTTTTTTAGTATAATGGAAAGAATCAGAAAAGGAAGTGATCTGCCGAAAAAAAGTGGGGGTCACCGAGCATCCAACAAAAATATTCGCACACAAAGCTAACGCAAAGGTCATCAGCTCTATGTTTTGTTGAGTTTTCGACTTGGTGCGCGCGCTTGAAAATGACGTGGCACGCGCGTGACCAATGAAAAGCGTGCGCACTAGAGATGCGCAGTAGTAATGGGCGCGAACGTCCTTAAGGCGGTTGGAAACAGTTTCCAGTTCTTTCCAAGACTTACAGTTTGATGGGTCATTTTAACCACTCTTTATCGGTTGATGCCAAAATCATGGTATCAACAAACTGCCCAATCATCAGTGGGGAACAAGTGGCTGTTAAGTTTGTGGCACAATAGGTTACCATAGCAACAATATGATCTGCTAAAAACACCCCTAATTTAAGCTTAAGCGCTTGTAACTCAAAAACGAGCATGGTGACCCCCATTTTTTATTATCGAATTGTAATCAGCATGATAAGATGGAACTTTTTGCAACGTTTAAAAAAATACTGCGAAGGGGGTTCAGAGCCACCTTAAATTTTCGAAAATTTAAGGTGGCAACTTGTTCACCGATAACTGGGCAGTTTGTTGATACCATGATTTTGGCATCAACCGGTATAGAGTTGTTATAATGACCCATCAAACTGCAAGTCTTGGAAAGTACTGGAAACTGTTTTCAGCCACCTTAATTCTAGCTTCAAACCCTCTTTAACTAGTACTTCTAAATCAGCTTGGGCATTTGTTATAAATTTGAGGAACGTTGCATCCTTTTGAAATATGAGCCCGTAAAGTAAAATTGTTGAATGCGCCATATTGCTGCTAGGGCAACCCTATGAGTCATGATTTGCCACTGGGCATTTGTTTGATATTATTATTATAACATAATCTGAAAACGTATAGTAGCACGATTCATCAAAGAAGAAGTGCGGAAAAAGCTGGAAACTGTTATGACCCACTTTAAATGAAATTGCCTTCAATCGGTTAGTGTAATAGTAATCCTTTTAGTGATGAAGCTGGATTTCGTTGGCTTTACTTTTTTTTTATTATCATTATTTGCATTACTTACGATACAGTTATTTACATTACATACAATAACTTACGATATGACAGGTCTCTCGTTGGCATTACTAGTTGAGTTATTGGACCTTTCGGGTTATTATGAAGCGTAAGAGCTGTTGATAAGCTGGAAGTACAATTCATGCAAGAAAACACTATAAATTAGATAATAAACAACACGCTTTCAGCACTTACTGTTGTTTCTTTCAAGCAATCTCCATGGTATGGTCAAAAAGTCTCGAAAAATAAGAAATCTTCAACTAACCGCTAACACAACGTCCAAAATGATAGAATAGTACCTTAAGCATCGGATACGGGCAAAAATATCAGTGCAGAATGACATAAAAACACGAAAATAGCAACGCAAACCTCGCGTTTTACAGGCAACGTCAAAATAGGCAAAGCAAAGTCGGCGCCGAGTGCCGACGGCTGGCCATGTCGGCGGGAAACGTGAAACGGAAGTGAAATTTACATCCGGTTGCCGTCACCGTCTGAAAAACGTCTGTTGATTAAGTTCCCTAATATTACACGGCGGCGCGACGATATTAATTTTATTTTCAAATGGTAGGATATTATACTTGACACAAGGAAAAAAATAACTTCATCGTGCCATTTAATCTGACTGCTTGCGGGCTTTGGTTTTGCAATGCTAACTATTAAATCGATTGGCTTTAAAATAACTTGTTCCACTAGTCATCCAATCAAAAGTAAAACATGACATATTGAGACTCGCTCACAAACGTTTTGCAGCACTTCCCGTTAAGCCCCTCAACTTTCTTTGCATGCATGTTTACAAAGACTTAATGCGATGCAAATCAGTCTGTGACGTCAACCCAGGAATAGACCCATGCCCCTTACTAGCTCGGTCGTCCAACAGGTGGTGGCTAGATCTCTAACGTTTACAGCCTATAAAAAAAGTCAAGATTTAGTTTAAAAAGGCGCAGTGCGTTTCGATCAGGTGCAAAGTTTTATTAAGCAAGAAAAATATTTTGGGGTTGGAGCACTTGATGGAATAATTGGTGATACCGTTACAAAATTTTGACTGAACCATGAATTTAAAATTAGAGCTAGTTTACCACGTTTTTATCATGTACCTTTAAGCTGCCTCAGCAAAATCAGGGCGTCGTTGTAAGAGATTGGCTGAATTGGTATGGGCGCGAACTTGGTCATATTCATGGATCCTCGGTACATCCCGTCAATAGAGGGCATTCCTGGGGTACGTGGATCACCCCAGTTTGTGGCCACTGGTCTTTCGGGAATAGCTTCGCCTGACGTCCAGCGCGTGTTAGGATAGGTATCATTAGGACTATGTCCAGATGGAGGAGGCTCTGGGAAGACAAGGGCTCCAACAGCACCAAGAGCGACTGCGTAATGAATCTGTCGTATAAACCGTAAAAATGAATGTGTTTATTTGCACAAAGTTTTATTTGCTTTCTCCAAAGAACTAATCGCCCTTACCTTTATTTTCTTAGTTAACGAACTATGATCTCAAAAATTATCCTTCTTTTTGACGAAGGTCCAATAACTCAACTAGTAATGCCAACGAGAGACCTGTCATATCGTAAGTTATTGTATGTAATGTAAATAACTGTATCGTAAGTAATGCAAATAATGATAATAAAAAAAAAGTAAAGCCAACGAAATCCAGCTTCATCACTAAAAGGATTACTATTACACTAACCGATTGAAGGCAATTTCATTTAAAGTGGGTCATAACAGTTTCCAGCTTTTTCCGCACTTCTTCTTTGATGAATCGTGCTACTATACGTTTTCAGATTATGTTATAATAATAATATCAAACAAATGCCCAGTGGCAAATCATGACTCATAGGGTTGCCCTAGCAGCAATATGGCGCATTCAACAATTTTACTTTACGGGCTCATATTTCAAAAGGATGCAACGTTCCTCAAATTTATAACAAATGCCCAAGCTGATTTAGAAGTACTAGTTAAAGAGGGTTTGAAGCTAGAATTAAGGTGGCTGAAAACAGTTTCCAGTACTTTCCAAGACTTGCAGTTTGATGGGTCATTATAACAACTCTATACCGGTTGATGCCAAAATCATGGTATCAACAAACTGCCCAGTTATCGGTGAACAAGTTGCCACCTTAAATTTTCGAAAATTTAAGGTGGCTCTGAACCCCCTTCGCAGTATTTTTTTAAACGTTGCAAAAAGTTCCATCTTATCATGCTGATTACAATTCGATAATAAAAAATGGGGGTCACCATGCTCGTTTTTGAGTTACAAGCGCTTTAAGCTTAAATTAGGGGTGTTTTTAGCAGATCATATTGTTGCTATGGTAACCTATTGTGCCACAAACTTAACAGCCACTTGTTCCCCACTGATGATTGGGCAGTTTGTTGATACCATGATTTTGGCATCAACCGATAAAGAGTGGTTAAAATGACCCATCAAACTGTAAGTCTTGGAAAGAACTGGAAACTGTTTCCAACCGCCTTAAGGACGTTCGCGCCCATTACTACTGCGCATCTCTAGTGCGCACGCTTTTCATTGGTCACGCGCGTGCCACGTCATTTTCAAGCGCGCGCACCAAGTCGAAAACTCAACAAAACATAGAGCTGATGACCTTTGCGTTAGCTTTGTGTGCGAATATTTTTGTTGGATGCTCGGTGACCCCCACTTTTTTTTCGGCAGATCACTTCCTTTTCTGATTCTTTCCATTATACTAAAAAACAAAAAAAATCTGTACGTGGGAAGTTTTAATTATTTCTCATAAACTATTCAAATAGGGTCGAATTGGTACATGGATACAGGTGTGCGTAACTCAGAAGTTGTACTTTTTTAAGGCTAATTCTAGCTGATTTAATGGCATATGTAGCAAAGATATATCAAATAGGCCTATATATGCTATGTTAAACACACATAACTTAGATATGATTCTTCAACTTAATTATATGCCGATAGTAATGAATCCGGCCAGAATCGCCTCTGTGGCTGGAAATCCTAGAAATGCCATGATCTGTGATGCGCCTTATCTTCAAAACGAGTTCGGTGACCCCCGATTTTTTTTACGTTTTTCATCTAATCTTATCATTTTCTACCTGCAGTCAAAGTTTTAAAAGAATCTGTACGTGGGAAGTTTTTGGGCGCGAACATCCTTAAGGCTTTTTACCAGCTTATACCGTACATATAACTAAAACACATACAACTTCCTAGAACCGTAGTACCTACCCAGGAGAAAATCGATCTTGCAATAACGATTTTATTTTTCAGAGATACACCAGTACGGTTTAGGTGGTCAATATCATCCTTATATCCTCTATTGATGTAAACAAGTTCACCTTCAACAGTCCCATTTGGTGAATAAGCAAAGTATGGGATATAGTTAAATGTCTTGCTTCCTGTAGGTTCAGCTCTTACCTGCACGATTAAAATATAAAACAAGGTCATTGTAAAGGCGTTAAAATAAAACGATGACAACAGCACTGCATTTGACATCACTGTGACCATAGCAACTAAATTTTGACATGTACGTTATTGCGATTATCTTTCAGCCTTTTTTTTTGGCAAAACTGCAGGTTTTATATCATCTCACTGTCCCACCCCTTCTTGCGAAAGTGGGAGGAGGGGCGGCCTGGGGCGTGGGTGTTCATTTCCTTGTATTTAAAGTTTAAAGTATAAGTTTAAAGTATAAGGTTTAAATTGACACTTCATGGTTATCACTGTCCATTTATTTAAATTTACCTCCACTTTACCCAATATTGTTGTTCGAATCGTTCTGTTTCCGATAATCTCCACTTTGTTAGGTTTGTCTTCCTGAGGGAGAGAGAGAGGCACTTTGTACTCTGGCATTTCGACGACATCAAAACCATACTTCCGCCATTTATCTGCTAAAATTACAGCAAGACTCTCTTGGCGCTTGGATCCAGCCATGTGAGGTTCAGAGGTGATGTTCCTGTATAAGACATGAAAAATTTGCTTGTTACAGATTTATATTGAATACATATTTAGTAGATCGGTGAGCTCTTAAGCAGTAAGTATATGACGGCATAAAAGGACGCTTTATGTCGTCATACCTGGAGTGTGAACATCTTGACGTCATTAAATTAACGACGAGCACAACAACATAAGGACAAATAGTGATGTTTTCATTATTTCTTGGTCGATTACTGACATAAATATTTCTTAGTAAAAATTTTAAAAAACGATCTCTGGCTGAAATGATTAAAAATTACGAGCTTTCGACTGCCCGAACTGCAGTCTTCGACGGGTAAAAATGAATGAATAAAAAGCGCGAATTGCGAAATTATAAAAATGTATTAATAATTATGAATGTTTGTTAAAAAGAATGTTGTATTGTGCAGGTAACGGGCAAGAATTGTTATCAGCGTTAGGTGTTACTCTGGTATGCCACGCTTCTAGTGTTCTTCTGGTTCTGAAAGAGCCTTTGTCAATAATTAATGCGTTCTCAAAATCAATGGCGTGGTTGTTGGACCAAGCGTGATTAGCAATTTTTGAACCTTTGGCCGCAGTTTTGGTGTTTCTCAAATGTTCTTTTTTTCGGGTATTAAAAGCTCTGCCGGTTTCCCCAATGTAACACCAAGAACAATTTGTACAGGGAATTTTGTACACGACGTTGGTCTGCGATTCCATCGAAGGTCGGAATTTCGGAGCTGGGAACTGTTGTTGTAGAGTGGTAAATGGCTTGTTTACAACTGTGACATCGTGTTTTTTTAGGACACGTGTCAAAGGTTCAGTTACTCCTTTGATGTAAGGAAGAGAAGCAAAAGACTTGCGTGACTCGCTGTTGTTTCGCTGTGTAGTTATGTCGCTACCGTGTGAACCACGAAGTCAAACGTCAGGATGCATCCGACTCAGTGGACGCATGCCTATCCATATTATGACTTTTAATTTTCCAAGGCAACACCGCAGTAAGCAATTTTAGAGCTTGCTTTAATCAAGCTAAGACTAAAACGTTTCAAAACTCCTTATGTAGGTAGTGAGTGAAAAGGGACTCGATTTTCAAGCTTAGGAGAAAGCGTCTAAAGTGGAACATAAAGAATTTGTTCAGTGAGTCTCTTTTACGACTATTACTAGCGAAATAAACTCAGATTCCATTGCCCGGGCGAATTACCGTAGGGTTTTGCTACCAAGATGTATGAAAAAACTTAGGTTCACAATTCTTCTTCGCGTACAGATGATTTCCTATGTCACCTGTTAGGTCACAAAAGAACATGTCGGTTTGTGTACAGTATGGGGCCCAGTTCTCGGCCAGTCCCAGTTCTCGGCCACTTTTTGTTCAACGTTTATTTTTCGCGCCACAAATGAATCTGAATAAAAAGCAATTGCTTCCAAAGGTAGCTTGATTCTTTGTCTTTCGTCCTGCCAAGTTTTGTGTTTACAGCTACTATATACTGTGAGCACTTCGAGGTGACGCGACGGTAGGTGAATTTGCTTTCCCCGAAAACGTGTTTGTTTACGGCTACTCGAATTACATAGTTTAATTCAAGTTTATATTTTATCAGTATAGAAGGCTCAAATGAGCCAATTCTTGGCGTAAAGAACGTAGAGTGATAGAGCTGTCTGTTGAATATAAACTTTTGCTGGCCTGTTGTATTATTTGACCTAAATTCACTCCGCAATATTTCCTTAGTTCTTTTGCGTGTTTGCCTATTCTCGGCCACCCTGCTCGCCGTCAACACCTCGTCTCGCTTGACTGCACTTGAAAACAAAAACTAGGTGTGCAAAAAAACTTCCTTTTCTAATATGAAACAAAACTCTTTAAGGGTAATTTGTGATCGAAATATCAAAACACAAGCGTTAAGTGATTTAACAACAAAAAATGGTAATAAAACGTTGTTTATTCTGATGAATCGGGCGCATTCTTTTGTGGCCGAAAACTGGGCCAGCTGGCCGATAACTGGGCCTAAGAACGAAGCCTTCATTTTCGTTATTACTCAGGAGAGAACAGCGTTGAGCGGTCGATAGCATTACATATATAAACTGAATGCTGAACCTAGTTGTGTGTAAAATATCTATGCCTTACGGCGATTACAGGGTAAGAAATACAAGTTTACGTTTTTTGTGGCCGAGAACTGGGCCCCATACTGTATTTAGCTGTGAGGTTATAGAGTCACTTATACGTTCTGGAGTTTAACTTGGATAACACTCACTGAGCTGGGGAACGGTTGCTCTCGGTAATACTTCCAGAAATAATTTGAATAATAATACTGTATTATAATGGTTTGGAGGAACAATCTTAAAAAAAACTAAGGGTTTTTTTTATGCTCTCGAAACTCCCTTTAAACGTACACTAAGCATGAACCAATTTAATCAGGGCCTCTTCATATGATCCCAGTAACCTGGCTGGCTCGGTTACAGGGACAAATTTTGTTGTCTGTTCACATGTGAAATTTCAGCCCGGACGACCGGGATGAAATCCCCGAAACACCCATTAAAGCTATTTCTCATATTCCTAAAGTGGAAATACATACAAGAAAAAAATTATGCCATTTTGGTTGCTATGTTGCAAAAGCGAAGCTATTTTCTCTTAAAAGGTTCGTCCCGGTCATCAGGGCTGAAGTGCTCATATGGGAAAAATTTAATCCCAGTAAGCGGGCCAGCCCGGCTTATCATATGAACGCATGGGAGTTTTTACGAAGGAGAGAGTGGCGAGATGATATCTCGGAAACCGAGTCAGCCCGGTTGACCGGGCTCATACGAAGAGGCCCTTAGAAATGTCATTTTTGTTACTAGCACTGACCTCTTTTGTCATGTCATGTAAGTTTACATTTGCCCAAGTTGTTAATAATTGCAGCTTTTCATTTTGACTCGGGTTACTTTTGTTGATGGATCTCAACTATCCACTTTATTTCTTTATGTCCGATGGTACGTTTACGAAGACAACAGTCTTCTCGAAATCGTGCGTACCACAACTTGTTTTTCTTGCCACTGGCGTGAATACTTCCTCATTCGAAACAACTCTTGTTACCCGTGAAGCACGTACCTCTCCTAACTTAGGCCCGTTTCAAACTTCGCCGAAGGAATTTTAAAAATCCAACAAGCACTGATCATTTCAGATTTGTGTTTGAAAAAAAAAAAAGAATTCTATCAGGGAGATCACATGATTATAGTGACGCCATCTTTTCCAAAAAGGTTTTGTTTACAACACGTTTCCCCTCCACACGAAAAAGAAAACCTTGCGTGTTCAAATTCCTCTGGTTTGAAGAGCGTAATTGAAAAGCCCCGTTTTCGTGACGGCCCGGCGGATTAGTGGGGACGATAAGCCTTACCGTAGAAATTGTTGCCGCGAATAGTGTGGACGGAGCCTTACCTTGTTACATTTGCATTATGAATAAATTGCAGAACACTTTTATGTGTCTAACGTGTGAAGCCTATGTGCATATACTTTAATTGCTTTTTGGCTCTGTGTTTATTTGTCGAAATTCCAACCCATTCCAAGCATCAATCACGATTGCAAGTGTTTCAGTATTGTTCTATGAACTCGTTACCATAGCTTGCAAACTATTTAGCTTTCCAAAATTGTAAAAATAATGCAAACAAGTTTTCAATTGCCTTCGAGAACATGACTAATTACTGATCAGTTGTAAACCAAGCTTTTCAATTAAACCGATAACAGGAATGTCTTAGCTTGAGTTCTGTACTCAGTCTTCTCTTTACCGTAGTGACTTTCTGTGAATCGTATCAACGCTGTAGAAGCACACTTGAATCAATTCCTTCAGGATGATTAGAAAAACAAACAGACGTGAAGTCGCCTCAGTAAAAGGGCAAAAAACCTTGTCTCATACCCTTACAAGTATCGAGAAGTGAAGACGACCTGCTATGTGTGTAATCATTGAGCTATTTCTAGGATTCAAGATGCAATACTCTTAGATGATCAAACTTGTTTTTTCGCTACAGATCTGAACCGTTAACAAAGCCATTTAAACGGACAGGAAAGAAACTTTCAGAGATCTCTTACCTGAGGTTGTCTTCAATATTTTTGGCCTTTATTTCATTCTGAAACATTGTGTGGTACTTTTCTTTGCTGGAGGGCCGATCCGTGTTAGTTCCACCATTTTCCGCCTGGCATTTTGATGCGTCCTTTCCGGCTTTCATGGCGAAATATCCAATCAAAAATCCACAAACAGCAAAACAGATGACCAGAAACACGACAAGAACAATTTCACGGCGTCGTCTTGGCCTCGAGATTGGGGACAGTTCAAACTCCATGATGTAAAGCCACGTCACTTAATAGCGAAGGAATCTTTGCCTAGTCTTGAGTCTGCTCAGACGTCTTTCTTCTGAGCACAATAGTAGTACATTTAAGTGACAACACTGTCAAATGACACAAGGGCGTGGTATTACGGTTTTAATTAAAACTATCACCCAGTAAAGTGGTTTAAGGTAAATAAATATATATATTTTTTCGTACGCTTGCGATTACCACGGAGCTCTTTAAGGATCGCAGGCGTGACTGTTCATAATATTACATAAATTTGAGCAGAATAGGCATACAGCTAGCGAAAGGCATACATAACTAAGAGAAGCACTATTTCTTCAAATTTGAAAATGCATACCTAGGAGCCAGAACTATGTTCACCTGTAACCTAAAGAAAGAATAGGTAAACACACGTTTGACATGACTTGCATGCTTTCCCCTTTTTTGTTATTTTAGTCGAGACGGAGGATATTTTGTTTTGGTCACGACAAAATTTTAATAGGTAATTCATTCAATATCCAAAACATCCTTGCAACAAAAATTGTTAATGCTCTGTTATGCATTCTCACAGTCTTATTGGTAAAGTTGTTTTGGGAAATGTGTTCAACGAGACAAATAGTTCCTTCTATTACTTTTCTCTGGTAAATTGAAAACAATACCATTCAAGGCTTATATTAATACTCCCCAAGTAAATTATATGATTCCGTCAAAGAGTACCTTTCGAAGGATAGTTCAACCCAAGTGAAGTTTACTATTCAGCCCATTGGAAAAGTTTGACCGAAAAACGCGATTTGGGGCAGAAGAACTGTACTTATTTTACATTGTTAGTTTTGAGACAGTCAACCTTTTTTTTTCTCAGGCTTTCCTGGTATACTCGCTATCGCTGAGTGGCTTCTTGTCTAGCTGGGTTAAATTTATTCCAGTAAGCTTTCAAACCTTGCCAGACTAGGAAAACGACTTCAAAGTAATCATATCATGTCTTAGCACTGATTTTCACTTCATGTCACCTCTTCACATTTAGGTGCACGTGCTAATCGAAAATATGTTATTCAAAATAAATCAAAAAATACTTCTGTACTCGGTTATCTCAAAAGTGGTGGACAACGGTTTTGTCTTCAATGCTTCTAACGACTCCAACACCTATCAACAGGTAGCCCACATGCTGACCAACAGAGTTGAGAACAGAAAAATTGGGGAAGAACGTTTGCCTCCAGAATGAGTTTTCTCCTCGTTTAGGCTGAAAAAGCTTCATCGCTTCAGACACCGATCTGCCCAGGTGTTACCATCAAATCAAGACTCACAAAATTGCCCTAGATATCAATACGACCGATCGTATCTAACACCAGTGGACCAACTAAGCACATTTCACGATTACTCGTCAACGCACTTAAGCCAACACAGCACATCTAGAAAAAAAAAACCCTCGAGTCAGGAGTCTATCACTAGGAGCCCGCAAATACCCCATATTCCTGTCACGCCGTTTTCACAGACCGATCTATTCTAAGTTTGAATTTATCTCGAATTCAGATCTCCACAGGAACCTCAGTAACCAATTGCAATCACAAGCACGGACTAATGTTGACATGTCGACATGTTCACGTGAGGTCGCATTGTGTTATCCTTACCGAAGCGTGCTTGTATAGACTGGAACAGGCCTATTTCGCGGGAAAAAATATCTAAAAATAGACTGGTCCGTAAAAATGCAGTTGCACGGGCTTATTATGGGCGTTACAGGCTCCTATAAATGGGCTTCTGCTCGAGTTCATTAAGTGCAACCAACCGAAAAACGACCCCGCAAATCTTATCTAAAACAAAGATATCGTATAAAGAGATCGCCTCTGACGTAACTATTGACATTTGTACTGTCTTTATTAACCTACGACTTTGGGTAGAGCAGGTATCGTGCTAGATACCAGCTGACTTCAAACATCTGCATAGCTTGCGGACGTAGTTAGTAACTAGTAAAATTTTTGGCTCTTTCATTGTCACTTTCAAATAGAAATTGGCATCCAATGACTGTAAAATGTCTGAGTGAAAAAAGCCCTATTGGCCGCATACATTCTTTGAAAACTTGTCAGCTTTTAAACCCGCGTTTCACAAGATATATTCATACTTTGTGTAGTTACAATGTAATGAATATTTGCCGTTTGAATTTCCAGGACTGATTTGTAGCTTGATCAGAAATTTAATCGCTTATGCTAATGCGCCAGGTAAACATTGCAAACAAAGTAACCCCTGTTTGAAAAGTATAAGAAATGTGCTCTAAAAGAAACATTGGAATTATTATTCCCGGCATGAGGTGATGAAACGAATTATTATTACTGAATTAAAAGACGTTGAGAAAGTACACTAATCACAACGTTTCTATACTTACTGATAACATTCGCTTGGGTTTACTTTTCTGTTTCTGTTTTGCTACCGTCAGGTACACAAGGAGGATAATTTTAAATGAACGGAGGCGTATTGGGTACCTCGAAGAGTAATTAGGTTGATAGTTAAACAAATGCTATCCAATCAGATACCTCTTTTCTGTCATTTTTGTCACTAGATGTCACACGAAGCTTCAAATAAATCAGTCGGTGAAATGACGTGTTTTTATGCTACTTGAGCAAAAAGCATTTAAATTTACGAACTTTCATACCACTAAAAACTATATGTGAAAACGTATCTTTGCCGACGCCCTACAATTAAATTATGTGAAACAGCCAGGGGCGAATGTGTTTATTTTTCTTTGCTCAGATAGACAGGCAGCTAAACAATTAGTATTCCTTTATTAATAGTTTGAGTTACGTAAAAGAAACAAGGTTACTTTCGTTGACGCGTTGGAAAGATTAATAATCCCTTTTCTATGCTAATCGTTTTTGAACATTTTCATCGCTCTTATGTAAACAATAAAAAGAAACATCGATGGTGTGTTTGCTTTCGATCTTTAAATATATGTCCCTTCTAAGTTGTTTAAACTTGTGCCATGTAACTGGTTAAGTTTGCTCGTGGTTTAACGACGTTTACAATAGAACCAATTTCATTGAGCAAAGAGAACGTCGATAGCAAGAAAATATAAGAATAACATTTCATGAAAGTTCAACTCAACAGCTTTCATTTGCGCATTTACGGACTGGTGTCTTTGTTTCTCTGAAACGTTTCCATTAGTTGAACAGTCCCAGTGAGTGTTAATTCACAGAAGGCATCAACGAAGCACTGAAGACCACATTCATTGACTGTGAGAAACAACAACTTAAGTTTAATGTTCCTTATGTTAATCAAAAATAATAAAATTAGCAGTGAAATTCGCCGCGGATGTCTTACCGGGAAAAAACTATAATGTATATGCAAATCATTTTCTAACGAGCTATTTTCAAGACGACAGGTATTATATAATTTTGTTAGTTGGGTGGTACATTTGGTGAAGTAACCAATAATTACAAATAATGTTACTTTTTAGTAGATTTTTTTTCTGTATTTCTCATTAAAGTTATAATGATTATATTACCAAAAAAGGGGCGCTGACCGCTTTGCTGCTAGGTGTAATCACAGCAGGTGAACTATATTTTTATATGGCGGCGTACATCGCTATCGAAGAAAAAATAAACAGTTAAACTCGCACCTAAACGACTGATTTGACTAAAATCGGTAAAAAGAAAGAAAAAGAAAACAATTGCCAATTGGTAATTACAAATTAGCGCTTATCTAGAGTCGCAAAAGCAGAAGGCCATTCTGTCGCAATAAATTATACTGCTGGTCGATCGGCTATTCGTCATTATTTTATTTTCCCTGCAATCTGAGATCAGAAAGCGTTTTGTGAGACACGAGTACCAAGCTTGATAGTTTTGTAAACTTGTGTTGCTTTATTGTTCGAAGGTTTGCATCTTATATAAAATTGAGACATCCCTTGATTGTTTAAAAACATTTTCCTCGTACAAATTTATAATATCCTGTCGTTTACCTATTTCGTTTGAGCAGCCGCCTCTATTTCAAGAAAAGCGGTGAGCCCTTTCTTTTTCGATATTTCAATGTCTTTGAATGAGGCGCCAGGTTATCGTTGTGCCGACGATAGTGACAATTCTCGATAACTAGTTTGGTATTTAACTGCATGTAGTCAGAGTTAGAATGAGGTAAAAAAATTAGGATAATTACTAACTCAAAGTATTTGTTTTCCTGTTCAAGTCGTTAAACAAGGCATACGGTTTTAAAATTCTACACCTAGGCACATTTTGGTTTAAATTAGACATTTATTAGTAATCCAGTGGCTGCGTGGCACAGTACTAGTATAAGCAATGCAAATTAAAAGTTATAAGTAATAATAATCCACGGCCAAAATAAACTTAATTGCTAGCAGATGTTTCTGGCCAAGTATTTTCTCGGTGCTAAGTTTAGTTATTTCTTTTCCTTTCAGGGAAGTTATCAAATTGAGTGGAATGATCTTAAACCCATCCATGAATTACCAGGAACTGAAATAACAGTTATGGTAAGACAACCGAAAAAAAAATATTCATTTTGTAGCATGAGCTTGCTTTGTTGAATATCATATATTATATATGGCTCTGTCTTACAAGGGTTGGGAACTACCAAATTCAAGAATTTGATTTTCCCATCCAGACCGGCATCTAGACCGGTAATGTTTGCAGTGAAATTTTCATGTAACAGTATTAAAAGTGCCAAAAAGCTGATACGAAAAAAAGCAAAAAAAAAAAAAAATGAAAGAGGACGAGCAAACTTGGGAAGAATTAAATTCGGCTCATCGACATTCGCAATCAAAATGTCAGTAAGTACCAACCAGTTACATTTTAAAAACGAATTAAATTGTTCTTGTTTTTTTCCATATAATAAACATATTATTAACCGAGCTAAGTCGGTCTGTTTGTCGGCCTGTATGTGTACAGACCTCACTGCGTTCGGTCTGTACTTACGACCTCGGTCAAGTTTCTCCCATACACATCGGTTAATAAGAGCTAATTATAGTCCATCAAATATTTTCGCTTGCGCGCGATTGGCCTAAACACGTCACGTGACCGAATATGCTGTTATCGTAAAAAGTAATCTTGATAATAGCTCAAACGACGGGATTGGCCCAATGGTACACACGGATCAGTCCTCAATTTTACACGTTCATTTTCTAAACTGGAAATAAAGTGTAGAAATAAAGGGCAAATTAAGATGGAGACTCAAGCCTTTTACGAGTGTGAGTATAGTCAATTGCCTTGCTTTTATTATTGAAATGAGAATTTTTTCGTAGCGAGACTGTAATAAACAAATTAATTAAATAAATCGTGTAAATTAACTAATAGCATCTTCGGTTCCATTACAAGTACAAATTGTGAAGCATCCCACTCAAATGCAGCAAAGATGAATTTTACTTTCCTGGTGTTACACAAGGAACGCCACACGAAGAGCCAGACACCATGCATATAGCAAAAACTTGATGCTACAGAGATCTTTCCATACAACTTGACAAATCATGTATAGCTCACCGAGCATTTGTTTCTCGCTTTTAATTTCCTGGATGGGGTCTCGATTGTAAGACAAACAAGCTTCATTGTCATCCTAATGCCCCCCACCCCTTAAATTCGAAAGAAATCAAAGCGGAGATGTCAAGATAGTCTGCAACTGGCGCAAATAATGTTCTCGAATATGCATCTGCTCGAGGAAATTATCTGTTTCTACAGTTGAAGAAGCGAAGAGAAGTTTAATACTAAACAGTTGTCTCTCGAATGTTTACAAATAAACATTATGCCGATAACCGAAGGCATAGTGTTTTTTTTATCGCGAGGCATTTCATTGTCTTATCAGTTTGTAGGTCGTGTTTTAATCTGGCGATAATGGAAGTCTCCTGTCCAATGAAAAATAGCTGGTCACAGTCCGGGGGGGGGGGGAGGGTACTCGTTATATCCCTGGGTGGTGAGGTGCAGCCCGGCCCCTCATACCCTGACCCTGTTTAAGGCAAATATCGCTGATTTTCCTACCCTGTTTAAGACAGAATTCCGATTTTTGATACCCTGTTTAAGACATAGATTAAAAGTTGCGGTTACAAATTGTGTGGCTTTCTTGTTGTGTAATCAATGGAAATTTAATGTGTCTGGTATCAATGCCAAAGTCAACGGAAGTCAACATTAATTTACAAGAGCTTGTAAAAATTTTGCTGTTTATCGTCCAAGAAAAGATATCCCAATTAAGACAAAAATTGATAAACCGATAACCTGATTAAGACAAAAAATGATAAATTCGATACCCTGTTTAAGACAAAATTCCCGAAAAACATACCCTGGCTGGCCGCACGTCCCCATTAAGCCCTTATAAGGGAGTACCCCCCCCCCCCCCCCCGGGGTCACAGTTAACTACAAAAGGCTGGTTATCTCGCATACCCGGTCCCCTTGTACTATTGTCATCATTGCAAGAAGAACTTTCCTGCTATTTTTAACGCGTATTTGTTCTTTTTCCCTCCACCTCCCCGTTAGCCGACCCGCAGACTGTCTCAACATATCTTATGCTGTACTCTCAGTATTTTAGTTTTTGCGGCGACGAAAGATCTTAACCCGACCTTTCCTGACGAGATTATTATCTTTGCTTGTAACCTTAGTTTCAGTTAAACTCGTCACATTTGTTTCCATTTTTTCTCAAAGATTCAATTTTAATATTTAGAGCATGGCTTGACCAGTGTGACATGAGAGGAAAAGAAAACAAACGGCGGTTACAAACATTATCCATAGACAACGCATGGTCTAATAAAAATTTTCTGGTTTACTTGACGTTTCGTATGCTATAACATACATCTTCTGTAGCATACGAAACGTCAAGTAAACCAGAAAATTTTTATTAGACCATGCGTTGTCTATGGATAATGTTTGTAACCGTCGTTTGATTTCTTTTCCTTGTAAAGTTGAAATGGTCGAAGAACAAGAATATTTATGATGTGACATGAGAGGCTCGCTTTAGTCATTACAATAACAGTGATACTACTTCCTTGACTTTAAATTATTAGTCGGGCGAGACCGACTTTAAATTTATGAATACCTCAAGGGGTCAACAAGAGTTTTTCATTATTGTTGTTTTTTTTTTCAGTATTCGTTATCAGACGTTGATATCAGACATTGATAAGTTTATTTTAGCCTTGTTTATTGTTCGATAGACCTGAAATCTTAAGTAATCTAAATTTTGTTTATGAAAGTCGTCATTCTCTGGCTCGCCATGAATACCTCCAAGGTGGTCGGCATTTTGCAGCATTCGTTATCAGACGTTGATATCAGACATTGATACGTTTACTTTAGCCCTGTTTATCGTCAAGAGAAAATGTCTCTTGTTATTGTTTAATAGACCTGAGTCAAAGTTTTGTTTATGAAGTTCTTTGGCTCGCCATGAATACCTCCAAGGAGGTGAACAGCAGTTTTTCGTTATTGTATTTTTCAGTATTCGTTACCAGACGTTGATACCTTTCTTTTAGCCTTGGTTATTGTTTCATTAGACTTAAAAACTAAAGTAATTAAAGTTTTGTTTGTGAAAGCCGTAGTTCCGTCTAGCTTGCTATGAATACCTCCTAGAATGTCAAACAATCGGAGGACACTCTTCCCATTCGTTAACTGTTGAGCTGTAAATATTTTGGTTACCATACTGAAATGTGGCATTTCTAAACGTTGTCTTATAACTGCGGTGTATCTACAATCAGCTGAGTAGAACAATATTAAAGTAGTGTGGTTCACTAATAGTTATCATGCACGGTTAGGAAAATTTTGCTGGTTCAAAATAAAAGATGAAAATTCACTTAAACTTGCATATTTCTGCATGCAATCGAACCTCAGATTGCGGCAACCTCTCATAAGCGACCGCCTCTCCTCTACTTTTAGGGTAAATATTAAAATATTTATTTTGGAAAGCACAAACAGTTTCAAAACAGCACAACGTTGCGGATAGCAAATAACGATCTCGCTATTTCACGTGGCCGCTTAACACCCTAAAGAAGGCAGTAATGCAGAAACGTCGGTTGATTTACACTGCCATTAGGCGTCCTTTTTTAAAAATATTTTTAACGTTTACTTGTAGTATAAAAGACGCTCTATACCTTTTAGAGTACTGACCCAAAACATATATCACAGTGTGTTCAACCTTGGTCCCAGGACCTTTTCCCTTCCCACGCCAAGGAAAAGGCCCTAGAAACGAGGTTGATAGTGTGTTGTTTAGAAGTGCTACCTCTTAGGCCATTTACTTTTTTTTTGTTTACTGTCGAATGAGTTCCCTGATTCTATGTCTGTCGGTCGGTCGGTCCGAAAAGAAAAAAAGCTAAAAAAAAATTGAGAAGAAGTCTCGAACTAGGAGGCCTAGTACCTCAGCATAATAACATGCGGAGCCTGGAAATGACAAGACGTGGTTAAGCTCAAACGTGAACAGCGAAAAAAAGATGACAACGCATTGACTGTATTGCAGAGTAAACTGACAATGTTTTGAAATTATGTGTAATTACCTTCTTCATAACTTTTTTTGGAAAACGCGAAAACCTGGGTCGGTCGAACGACGCTAAACGGTCGAAAACGGGGAATAGCCTTAAAGGACAAAAAAAAAAACATTACGCCACGCCCACAAACGAGGACCTTGGACAAACAAGTAACTGGTCAAAACTAGTAGCAGCATATCTTCCTGTAGCCCGACTAACGATCTTAGATCGTCTTGTCTTTCTCTAGACATCGACGAATGCAAGTCGGGAAATCGTTGCAGAACGGTGGAACGTGTGTCAATACATAAATCGGCATAGAAACCTCACGATAGACAAGAAAACACGCTCCTGAAGCGAGGTTGGTTTATCTTAAGGTGGCTTACTACAGTTTTTGGGAGACTCATTGACCAGCGCTATGATTGCTTGGTAGGCGTCAGTACTAATCGCGCGTGCGAAAATCACGGAAGAAACCAAAGAAGAAACGCAAAGAACTTCAGCACTTGGAAGGCATTTAATCACTTCGGTATACGAAGCAACATGGTTTCAGATTCTTTTCAAACATGTGATTAAGCCAAGGGCCCCAAAAATATGACAAAAAACTCGATAAACAACCGGTAAAAGAGCTTTAATTTACTCTTGCTTTCTCGCACGCGAAATTTGGCGTCGCATGAGCGCTTGCTAAACTAAAGGTTAAGCGCAATTCAATTCTCGTCCAAGGCTGTCAAGGACATTCTTTGATCAAGGATTGCTCGAAAACCTTCCGTACAACCCATGATGAAGTTTAACAGTTGGTTGGTGACTCACGTTTATTAAAGCCAGTGATTTTTAAGAATATCTTGAAGAGAGATTTTGAGGTATTTTTGATTTCTCTTAGTCTGCCAAAAAGTTGTCTTCCATATTTTTTATGTTACTTTGCATGAATGTTAAATCAGAACCTAATTCTTATTCCTGAAATTTTGGGGTCGGGTAAGACGGATAGAGAAAAACGTGATTTAACTCACTAGTGCCCTGCCCCTCCTTAGGTACTGGGTCATTTATTTTATTATTCATTTTGGCAATTTTTGCACGTTTAATTGTTCACGTTTCACATAGAATGGTGTTGTTACCTTTTATCGATTATTGCCACTTGTTAAACGATTTCTTTCTCGATTGTTGGGAAGCCTGTGCCTCCCATAAGGTTTAGCGGTCTGAGAGCGAACACGCGGGAAACAGTAGCCATGTTTGTTGTAGCTTTTCACCGTTGTGCTGCGGATTTCCAAAAGCTTCTACATAATATAAGTTCTTTAGCCGGAAAGGAGAGACAATCAAGTGCTTGAAATTCAGTTATCCTTACCAATTTACTAATTGCTCGTGCAATGCAATCTTCTGATTTAGCGAATCGCGTACAAAGTTTGGAAGTGTAGGCGGATGTGACTTGATCTCGATTGTCGGAGTTTGTGGGGCCGCCACGAAGCTCTTCGGAACGTCTCCCAGGATTGCTTGAGAAAATTATATACAAACAATGGTAACAATGGACCCTAGCCCTAAAACAATAGAGCTTCGTGCCAACAAGATCCAATGAAATGAAAGGTTCTAAAGAGCTTCGTGACAACAGAGTTTGTGTCTGAATAAATTCTGTTTTCGATTACAAATGGTAAAAGACTAAGCAGCAGTAAATAGCGAAAGAAAAAACCTCTTGAAACATGTTTCAAAAAGTTATAAGTTGGGCTATTATAATCCATCAAAACTGTCGTAAGCCACCTTTACTTATACTTGCATGTTCTTATATATTATTTAGGCTTAAGAATAAACCAGTTTTCGAATACAAAACCTTAGATTTCTACTGTTGCATAAACTCAGTACCACTTTTCACATATTAATGCAAACGCTAATTTACCAAGCTTGGGCTGCCTGTGAGTCCAATATTTCAAAGGACTGCTGTTTACATTCAGTGTTTTCAAGTTTATCATTCACGCAAAGGAGAACTTGAATATTATTTTTGCCAATGGATTCGTCGCAGTCATTTTATTGACCGTAGCCTTACCAATCGAATCCAGCGTGGTACATTATACTCTCTTGTTTTCGGATATCCTGAAAACTGCATTAAATCGTCCATGTTTTGGAGGAGGCGCTAAAACAATACTATTTGATTTTACGAGCATAAATATGAAAACCCCAGAGTGGAGCTGGAATTTGGTCTGTAATTATGATTAAACGAATGATAAACAGAACGTGGAGACTGCAGCCTGGGGCTATAGGCACTATTTTTAATGGATTGACTGACGCGTAATTCATGCTTGGTTGTCACATTTAGTCTTGACTTACTCGACAAATAAACTGTAACCAAAATAAGGCTAGGGAAAAAGCTACGTGCATGCAGACCATCGTAAAAGCTAATTAGGCCTCCACATTAAATCTTGAATCAAAATTCTGACTCAAGTATTCTAACTTGTCACAGTCTGCATCGAGTCAAGATCCAAACGGAAATCAATAACCGAAGAATCGGTATGATTCCTCCAAAAGCCAAATATCTGGACCCATATTCTGTCAGATGTATTGCAGCGATCGTCGGATACATCGCAACTCTCCAGGTACACATCTAATTTACCAATTTATTATTGAGTGCGTTTTGAATGTTGCAGATTCTATGGCGTATGCACAGTCGAGACTATAAAAACTCAAGGATACAGTTTTTTTTTCGCTCTGAGCCATTGTTTATCCCAAAATCATGATACCTTAGCATAACTTTGCATTAGATTTTCCATACCTTAGTTTTTCAAAAGAGCTGTAGCTTCAGGTTTCAGGCTTCAGGCTTCAGGTCTTGGTTCTCTGCTCGTCAGAAGTAGTAAGAACGGAGGACATGTTCGATTGAAATAATCATAGAACTTACTTTTAATAATAGCATCATCACTTGAGATCTGTCATGCCCGTTTAGAGCAGAACCAATAGAAAGCTACGAAACTATTTTTTATTGACTTAATTACGTCTTCTAATGCAAAGTGGTCAAATGCACATGAAAAAATATTTAAATAAACTAAAGAAACTTTAGAGTAAAACAAATCATTTGATGTCAAATAGTCGGTGCTTCACTGAACTGGAATTGCAAAATAAAACGAGCTCGCAATTTGGTATCTGATCATAAGAGTCTAAGTTTTGTGATTTCCTGTGTTCTTGCAAGTGGGCATGATATTCTGTTTTGATGTCATACTTCAGTGCCCCGCAAAGAAATCAGTCGACGATGGCACACACAGTAAAATTTTTCTCACGTTTGCGTAAGTCGGTAAGCAACTGTTCTGCCATCGATTCTGGGAGGCTTCAAATGGTTCATGGCGAACCCTTACGAGAGATAATTATTTTACGTGACGTGTTCAAGCTTACTAGATGCAGAAGACGGTAATAGATCAACTGACGCCTCTTCATCACACTTTTTTTGAATGCCAAGGTTCGGCCTAATTGCTATATAATGGAGCTAAATGTTTTGTATTTGTCGTACGAAAGTCAGTGGAAAGTCGTGCGAAATTCAATGGAATCGATGTGCTTAAGCTATTCTGCCTTTCATTGCATTACTTGGAATCGATTAATAGCTTATTAGGGCGTGAAATGAGTTTAGGTCTTGATATCAACTTACAAACGTTTCAGTGTATTATTAGTTACTCTTTGTTATTGCCGTTTTTGCGTTTCTCAAGCAAGCGAGACGAGCGTGAGAAATTCACCCGGTGGGAGGAGCTTGTCTCGTGCGCGTGCTTTCCCGCGCTTGAAAAATACGCAAAAACTAGTGTCTGTTCAAAGGTGCCTGCTTTTTTAAATCTACTGTTGAGGCGGAGAACTCTTGAATTGTGATCTTGCTACTGCCTACATCTTACTGGTGTAGTTTTTGAGAAAATAGTGACTTGAAGGCTCTTTGTAAAGCGGTAGAATACTGATATCACTCCACTGCAGTCTCTTGGTGTAGTAGTATCAAGCACAATTGCTTATTGAGACAAACTTGAGTATTCATTATTTGAAAGACCATTTGGAAAACTGATTCCTTGATCGTTATTATTAATCAAAGAGCACAAGCTCATTGCGACAAATAATTGTTATCTTCCATTTTGTCCAAACGCCAACACATTACCTTGGCTATGTGGTGGTGCAAAACGCCATGCTGGTATACCTCTGTGGTACGCCAATATGGCGGCCGGAAAATTGTGTAAACATCTGGAACTTACATTGTGCTATGTAGGCGACTGATTATCAGTCCTAAGAAAACAAGCATTTACATAAGCACTTTGCTTAATGCTTTAGTTTTACTGAGCTTATATAAAGAAAGTTTTAACAAATACTGATAGTCTGATGGATTATTTCAGTTCCTGGGTTTCAGTTTTGCCCGATCGCTCGAACGCGAATTGAACTCTTGAAACTGAAAAACTGAACAGCTGCTCGAACGAACTACTGTATCGGCACAAATATAAGATGGCATTTCTGATACTTTCCTTCAAGCCTCAGTCTTCTGTTCATTTAAGTCTCTTTTACCAAATAATTAAGTGACAGAGGTCATTTCTAAAAGCCATTCATGTGTTGACGTTTAGATGCGCAACTCGTCAAATTTAAAACAAAGCTGGAAAGGAAACTGAAAACCTGCTTTTGAGTAAGAGCATCTTAAACAGCTCATAGTCATGTGTGTTTGTTTGCATTCTGCTCCAATCTCGGTTTTAGGGGACTTTTGGTTTCTTTTCTTTTGCAAAACAGGTTGTGAAGGGCGGCGAGTTCAATCACCCAAAGTTACAACCATGTGCAGTTTGTCTTCAATTCGTCGAAAACTTTTTAGAAACGCTTTTACCGACTGCAGTTTTCGTTTGTTATCAGCTTGATATCTAGATTAAGCGAGCAGTCTGAAGTTGTTGAAGTTGAAGATTGAGAGCAAATCGAAAACGTACGCTTGGTGAAACAGCGCCGATTCATTCCCGAACAATTATTACGTAATACTTATGCTAGTGTTTTGCTATCATTCTGAGTTAAACCTCCCTTCCATAGAACCTTTACATAATAACACATTTATTTTCACTTCTTTATTTTTTTTATTCATACCACGTCAGAGACTGCCACTTACCTAATAATTTTTTTTTTTTAATTTAAGGAGTTTGCTGCGGCAGCTGAAAACCGTCCTAAAATAGGCTGGTAAGCTAGTAACAATAAATTTTATCATTGGATCTAGTTTATGTATCAGATTTAGAAAAAGGAGAATCTATTAGTGCCTTTACCCACTAAGATTTCCTATCAACCTGCTTCCTTCTTTACCCATGATTAAAAAACTAAGAAAACGGATATACCCTTACGTTGGCTTTTAAAGAAAGTGGTGCTGTAGTTTTATCAGCGTCCACCACGACGGCGTCCAAAGAATCTTCGAAACCGTAAGCCTCCACGACGGGATCGACGTCGGCCGATAGAAGCAGCGGAAGATTTTGCGAAATCGAATGAATGGATCTGATGATTTTTTTTAGTGGATTAGTGAAAGGATTGTTGTCATCTTCTTCATCGTTTTCATCTTTTTTATTTTCTTCGTAATCATCGTCAATGCCATCTTTGTAATATTCATCTTCTTTTCCATGTGGAAAATATTTTTATCATTCCAACCCAAATCACTGTAACAGATAATAGTAGTAATGAAAAGAACAGCAAGTTTTTCAATCAATCAGTTAGCAAACGCTCTAGCGGTGATCGACTTAATAACGCCAAACACACGACTGTAGTTACTGCAGTAATTAACACTGTATATATCTACTGTTATGCCATTTCTCAGTCGTGTTGTCTTTAATATAACAGATAAAAGATAAGTCATCGTTTTTATTGCTTTTAAGCAATAATCAGATTAAAATCAGTTTTCATCGCACCTTAAAGTTTCTCAGTGCTTCGCTGGCTATGAAATCATTTGAGACTTCCTCCATTTCGTCATTAGTTCAGTGCTGGATCCTCGTCGTCACTGTAAGGCAGGGCAAGGCCTATGGTCAGCACAAAGCCAACCAGAGCTAACAGGACGAGTCTATTCATCCCAACGTCTGCTTCGTGCCTGGATAGCAAGCAAAACCTAGTAGCTCATTTTATACCTTTGAATAAAAATTGTTCAGACGTGATATATTGACGAGATGTCAAATGGGCAGTGTTATTTTTTTTTTATTTTTTACTTTTTAACAGCTTTATTGGGTACTACACATAACTAAATAACAAGAAAAAAAGGCAAGACCCAAAAGGGGTAGGTGCAACGGGACGAAGTCCCATGCGAGGCACCGCCCCTGAATTAAAACCTAAAATTAAATCAACATCATACAGAACCAACCATAAGAAGAAAGAGAATAAATTAAGAATGGCATGGACATGATAGGACTAGCGTCCACGTGCAGGGGTATTTAAGGTCATATACCCTTGAGAGGTGAGTGGTCATCAGTTTACGGACAAAAAGTTGAAAAGCATTAGGCGAGCAAAAACTGGTTGGGGGTGCTAGCTTACAAACATAGTTCCAAAGTTTAACTATTCTGTTGAAATACGAAGCCTGAAAAGTAGATGTTTTACAAAGAGGAGTACGTAGATTAAAGGAGTCACTTTGTCTTGTACGACCGTGGGAAATAAAAGATACGTAGTTCAGAACATCTAAATCAGTACTACAATAAAGGCATTTATAAAAAAAGACCAAGTCTTTGAGTTCGCGATCTAGAGAGAGTGGGATTAAGTCAAGCATAGTCAGACGCTCCTTGTAAGACATCTCGCCTCTGCGCGTGCGTAAAATCCACCTGCTTGCACGCCTCTGCACCTGTTCCACTTTAGCATTCAGAGTAACGTGAGCGGGCGACCAGACTTGGGTGGCGTAACACAGCTGTGACTTGACCAAAGATAGGTAAAGGGAACGTCTAATAGAGACGTCCGTAAGCAGGGGACATGTCCGTTTGAGCAGGCCAAGAAGCTTGTTTGCTTTCGCAGTGATGGTCTGGATGTGCGAGTCCCAAGAGAGCGTACTAGTTATGATGACGCCAAGGTCTTTTTCTTCTGAGACGCGTGTCAAAGTTGAGCCATCGAGGGTGCAGTCAAAAACAACCGGGGTCCACTTTCATGTTATCGGCTAAACAGTCAAAGTTTTCTAAATAAACTATACATGCATGTTTTCTATTTTAGTTCCCGTGTTTTCCATGACCTTCCAAATGTGGCCACTGATATCAGAATTTGCACTTTAAAATAAATGAGTAATATCTTTTACCTCTGGCCAATGAAGATGAAATATTCTTCGTTGACTTACTCTTCTTTCGCCCATTTCATCTTATATATTTTGTGGATTCATCCATTCAATTACAATGAAGGAAGAGCCATATCGATTGACTCTAGATGTCTCTAGATGTTGTATGTGGTCTTTTGTCTTATTGATCTTAATTTCATGTCCAACGATTTGAACATTGAGAGTCTGGTGGATTTCCGATGATCAAGAAGATTTAAGAGTTTTGTTTTCCGTGAGAAAAAATGGTATTTACGTATACGTATATTAGCCAGTAAATTTAATTAAGTTTATCTGAGTTTGACTGACTGATTCATGGAATTAGCAGTTTTTTCTTGAGTTCGCACCATGCAAGGGAACGCGCAATATCAACTTGATGGAAAGAGGTTTTGGAATTCTAAAACACATGAAAAACACAAGCATGTGTTTATCTCTAAAAACTGTAGGTAAATGAAGATATCCAAGATGAAAGGCATTTACAGTACACGCGATGTATGGCTTGTTGTGGACACGCCTTCAATGTATAATTTTAAAAATCCATTTGGAATGTAACGAACGCGAGGTCAGGTGAAAATGTAAAATACAGCTCGATGCAGCTCTTAGCTTAAGGCAGTCCAATTGGTATTTCTTCACGCGATCACTTACATGTGCTATTGCCTGCGTTACTACAGAACTGAAAGCTTCATAACTTGAGTAAATGGGGCATTGTTGGCACCTGTGTGATCACTAATAAGCTAGGTTACATATATTGACCTCTCAAAAGAAGTAAAATGGATTCCAATTCTACTTAATGTTTAGATTGTGAAACGGTTAAAACTAGACTGGATGGCCAATCTTGCAAAATATAGGCCATGAAAATGTGTACCCGGAGCTGCCCTGTTATCTACTTTACGCTCTTGTCGCTTTTATCTTTGTACTTGGTTTTAGCATCACCGTTGGAATGAAAGCGAATAAATATTACTAGTAGTCTAGTTTACATACGGGTTGATCATCACTGACTTGACGGTTTAAAGTTAGGTACAATAATAAGAGTGTCGAAGAGAAAGCAAATAGAGGTATTTTATCAAAGGATTCGATTCAAGGTCACGATTTACTTTTCTCTCTTTCTTTATCGGATTCGGGAAGCTAAAATGTCAGCTGAGAAAACAAGAAAAATTTCCTTTCTAATGGGTGGACATATCGTTATGAATTTTTTATGACGCGATCGATATCAAATGGCACTACCCGGCCCTACCCAACTTGAAGAACAATTTAATGTGAAACACATGGCCGTGCAATAGGAAAAGGAGCTTCCCTTTTAGTCATACCAAAAAGCAGAATCCAAAAAAATTAAGATATATCAGTAAGAGGTAAGCTGTACAGGCTTAACTGAGGAATTTATTTACGAACTGCTTTAGACGTACAAGTCTCTAATACCTTTTCAACTATTTACCAACAACACGAAAACAGGTTAAGGAGTAGGGGTGACGTAAGGGAAACTGTTTATTGCAAACGAGGTCGTAAATTAATGTTTGGAGTGCTATCTTTAGAATAACTTGTTATATCGTGTGGGAATGTGTAGAGCTACACTTAGTTGTCAAACCAAGATTAGTAACGCGATTTTTCAATATCGCAGTTTTTGGCACTTTGTCAGAAAAGCGAGCTCAGATAATCTTTCATCTAAAACAAAGATCAATAGAGGAGGACGAGATCGGCCGGATTTAAGATTTCTTCCTATCCACTATTACAACGTCTCATTAACAAGTGAAAAACCTTTCTGACTAAGAATCGTTTCCGAAAGGATTCAAAACTCTATCTCAAGATTTAACTAAAGGGTAGCTACGGTAATTCTTGGAAACTTAACATGATTCAAAGATTTTCACTGCGAAAGACCTAATTATCTAACAAATTGGCCCCATGAGCTTTTGTGTTGTGCTTGTTTGTTTTATCTCAGATGAATTGCAAGACCGTTCCACTTAGAAAAAAAACCTGAATAACAAATAATCTGACTGATAGACCAGTAGACCAAGCTGTGATGAAATGTGATGAAAACACGCCTTGAAGCAGCGTTTGTTTCAGCTATATAAAAAGGCATGGTTTAACATCATGATGTAACCCGGCCTTAATTTTGGATAGGACGTGTAAGTCATATTTTAATTAATTATTATTTCCAGCCAATCAGTGTAGCATTGCATTTTATTCGCAGCCAAAAGTAGACGTACAGGGCACCCATTGGTTTTTATAATAAAAGGTTTAGTATTTTGGACTTTTCCTATAACGAACGCTAGCGACCAATAAATTTAATGGTGTGTATATCGTGTACAACACTTTTTCAAATAATTACAACGTTTTCTCGTCAAGCAATAATTTTTTTTGCCGGACCACGTCGGTTATGTAGTCTACTCATATTCCCTGGTAATTTAGATTAACCTTTCTACTGAGAAAATCACGGAAATGATCTTACTTTCAAAAGGAGAAAGTAGTTTAATAAAGCTACTGGCATCAAGAACACCAGCCTCTCATGAGGAAAAGTCGGCATAATATCAATATTGTATCTAACTAAACTGCAGAAGTGTTGTCCTCAAATGTCACTAATCACAACATTAACTCGCTTAATTTAAATTGCCGGTTATTCAGAAATTGTCCCGTAAGACGAAAAAGACTAAACCAAAAATTGATGGTAGATAAACAATAACTAATTGGCACTAAACGTTGCTATATTCTTGATTCAAGTGTTGGCCTCCCCCCGGAAGACGAAGAAAGGTGAGAACTGATGGTAAGATTTGACGTAATTCCTGTAGACAGCGTAGCACTCACTGGATTAGATTATTTTCTACATTCTTAAAGCGCGCAAATAGGAATAACGCCAAACAAAACTATCAACGTAGCAAGGGACTGTGGGGTGAGCTTAAAAACGCGTTCCCTCGCTTTTGCGAGTTATCTCATGCCATGGGTGGTGATCGAGACTTGTAAACCTTTTTCTTTGCGAAAATTTTCTGTGAACTTTGCACTTAACATCCGATTGATATCAAAGGAATCATCACTTTTGTCTTATTTTAGGACACTAAAATACATAACTCTTTCAAAAATAACTTCATCAATAACACCTAGCCACAATTAAAAGCAATAGTATTTCCAGATCAACAGAATCCCGGGGAATTAATTCGATAAACGCCTATTTGGCAAGGATTAAACCTGAAATAATCGAAACCTTGAATGATTTGTGTAAGGTGTATAACGTTTCTTGGCTGGTAAAGCTTTGGCCGAAGTTCGCGCATTAGTTTTAGAACTCGTGTTTTCAATATCCAGGGCTATATTTCTATTACATTTAGCTATTTTTGTTTTCTACAAATACACTAGAGCCAGAACTTGTTACAGGAAGCAACATTGACGTGGTCAGTCAATATCCTGATATGTTGACATATTTTCAGTGAAGTATGCGCGGCCCCTCCTTAACTCAAAGGTATAAAGACGTAGCATTTGGGGCTTTTTGCTGGGTAGAAGGAAACAGGTCTCTGAGATGAAAGGTCTGATTCTCGCAGCTTTGGTTGGCTTCGTACTTGCCATTACCTTGGCACTTCCATTCACTGAAGATGAAGCAATGGCATATAACGACGCACTGGGGGAAATTAGAAACGAAATAACTCAGAGGTAGGTTGCTTCAATGTTAACGCTGGCTGACAAGTGGATCGGAAAAAATCAAAGAAGGAAAAAAAATGGCTGACATTTAAAACTGATCCTCATCTCTTCACTTTTTAAAAAATCGTAAAAATCCCTAATGGAGTGGCATTCAGTCCAATTTTCGTAACGAAAGAACATTTTAGCACTTCAAAGATTTTAACCAGAATATTTCTTTAATGGAAACCTATCACTTGGCGCGGACTTCACATTGTCTTAATAATCATTTCAAACAACTTCTAGATGGCTTATGCGCACAAAAATGATATCCAATAAAATAGCAAGACACGATAATGTAAACATTTTCGGCCTTAGCATTCGTGGGAGCTGGAACAAAAATGTGGTTTTCCTGAGACCAACATTATATCTTCCACTAGTAATAACGGAGTTCGCTTTCAGATAATTGATAACTCTAGAAAGAACTTAAATAAATTACCCTGCTTCAATTTTACAGAAAGGCATTGCTCAGCTAAAAATAGAACATATATAATCTTACATATTTGTTGAAGGTATTATTCCAATTTAATTCCTTTTATTTTTACCTTCTGTGCTATCCTGCAAACTAGCTGGTGAGATTAACTTCACAAAAGGTACACGTACATACACGATAGACTTGTTTTGACTTGTACTTGACATACCATGACCATACCATACATGTCTTTCTGGTCAACTAAACCATAGGAAAAAGTGTCCGCCCCCTGTAGCCAGTACAATATTTATTTGACACAAGCACAATGGTTTTTGGCGTTCTCTCTTGTTTCTTACCTTATCTTTAGTAATCTTGAATCTGAAGATTACGATAGTGAGGTAGACAGTGATGACAACAACGAGGACGAAAACGAGCATGTTAAAGATGAGGACGAGCCGGATAAAGACGAAGACGAAGACGAAGACGAAGACGAAGACGAAGACGAAGACGAAGACGAAGACGAAGACGAAGACGAAGACGACGATGACGATGCCAACGTAGACAATAGAGAAAATTCTCTATACAATCCAGTACAGCAGTTGTCTGATCCGTTGTGGCCCATTCTTCCCGTCGTTCGCGTAATCCGTCGCTTCCGCCGCCGCCGACGCCGTCGTGGAAGACGAGTTGGTAGATGGTTCCGCCGTCGACGAAGCCGAGGTTAAAAATGCAAGTCTAACTGTTATAGTCAAGGTAAACACATCGAAAAACAACCCCAAACTTTATTTTCTTTCGATTGCCTCATCTACAGCATGAATTTAAACTTTTTTTTTATTATCATAATTTATTAATTTTTTCTAGTGTTTCTTTTTTTATGTATAATAAAAAAAATGAACTCGATGAATTATTTCCAGGTAGGCCAATCATTTCAGAGCTATAAAAAAACTTTCTCACTTAGGTTTAGATATTTATATTTACTTGTATTTACAACTTGATCTGAATGCAAGAATTATGAATGTTTCGTTTTTCTACATGATTAAGAATAATTTTTGTCTTAAAATTAATGTTAATGACTAGAAGCTAGTTTTCAATTGAAATCCGAGAACGAGACAAAGAATCGTTACCCTTGCAATCGGTAGGGGGTTGTGTTTCATTATATACATCTTATTACACTCCGCGTACTACTTTCTAATTTCTTTTTTGCACGAGGCTATACAAACACAATTGTGATGTACCTTTAACATCTACTGAATTTATTGGGACCTTAGTTCATAAAAGGAAATAAATGTTATATAATGCAAACAATAAATAGGCAGGGAGAAATCAGAAGTATTTAACAAACAGATTCCGTGTTGATGTGCGTCTGTTCAGTAATAGATCAAAGATGATGTTAAAATGTGGCAAAAACGACAAAGTGGCACACTAGACGATGGCCGAGTGTGTCACTGATGTTCTTATCACATTTTGACGTCTTCTGTGAGCTATTGCTGAACAGACGCACGACAACATGGAATCTATTTGTTTTAAATAATAAAAATCAACAACCTACTACAGAAAAAGCTTTTTTAATTTCAAACTGGAAAGCCGGCCTTTGTCCACTTTGGAAAATACGAAAAAGCCATTTGACGTAATCTATTGTCTATGCAAAATGAAGCAATCTCATTGGTCGCTATGGGTAGCAAAGAGTTATGAATGGTCTAGGAAAATAACGCTGTTACACTTGAATCAAGCGGTCTCTTTTCGCGGAATGAAACTGACAACTTACAGCGAAAGCAGTATTGAACTGCGAAATCTATAGATCTTAAAGAAAAAAATTGTAGGAGGCGCGGTGGCCTCAAAGTAAGTGCGCTCGACTCCGGAGAGAGCGGTCCGGGCTCTAGCCCTGGCTGGGGACATTTGGTTGTGTTCTTGGGCAAGACACTTTACTCTCACAGTGCCTCTCTCCACCCAGAGGTATAAATGGGTACCGGCTATTTGTTGGGGAAACGTAACAAAATTGCGGGGAAGTGACCAAATGAGTTAGATAAAGTGTCGGAGACACCTTATGGCGACGATGCAGTTGGCCATGAGCTGAAGCAGGTCGCTGCTGTTCCCTGAAACGGACAGGAAAATTCGCGTGTAAACCAAGGTTATGTGTCTATTTTAACTGATTTTGAAAAGCGATGTTTTGATGTTTCATTCCTGATATCAGTCTGTGTCAACAACTATCTTGAGACTGAGAATGCTTTAAATAAATTAATGTCATCAACATTTTGTTTATTAGGCCAGTTATATTCAAGAGAATGGAATGGTTTCTTACCTTAAGTTAATTTGAAAGCCAATTTTGTGTTTTGTTAAGCCTCGCTGGACTGCCGACTGTGACTGCTCGAGTATATTCTAAAAAAGAAACGGTTTCTTTTTCTTCTTCCTGTTCAGTCGTACCTGTTCAATGCTCCACAAGACATTTTTTGTAGCTCATCTTTCGCCCAGTCACGTAAAATATTACCTAAATTATAAAAACTTTCAATTTCAAAACACAAGGGGAAAAAACTTTGTAATGATTGCGTCAATCGCGCGAATAACTTTGGCTACTTTTTTTAACAAAAAACATTTTACATTAATATCAAGTGTCCATACACGAAGTTATGCTAATATCTGGCCGTTTCCGTCTTTCATT